>JAQFYZ010002774.1:0-15585 GCA_034695085.1 Cylindroiulus punctatus | reverse complement strand
ATGATGATCCCTAGGTACTTAATGCTCGAAACAACTTTTAAAGGGATTCCCTCCAGGTGGTAGACTGGTACAGTTTTAGTCCTTTTTCGAGAAAACCGCATAGATTAACTGCAGCATAAATTCTTGAGTTTGTAATATAACATTATAGGCATCGCAACGTTTGTTTTCAATGTTTCGACTTCCGCTGTATATTTACAAAATAATGTTAGAACACTGAAAAGATAACGATGTGAAGGGTCACATGTTATTCCGCAAGGTCGAGTTATGTTGCAGTCATACAGTATATGAAAGCCAAAAATGTGTTTCAAAACTTTTTGCGTCTAATTTTGGAGTTAATTTTTAATTAGTTTTCTGTTAATCAAAAGAATTATGGAAAATTAGGAAGAAAATTACGAGTAGTGCTCTGTTCTACTTTAGACCAATCATATCGCAGTATTAAAAAATTAAGAAAATTAGGGCGAAGCTACAGCCAGTGGTGCCAGATACTGCATGCATTTACTGGGGATTTCCCGGCGGCGCTTCTCTCAATAATTCGTTCCCCTTTGGAGGCGCTGCTCATACTTAAGAAAATTAAGAGATTGGCATGTGGGTAGGGTCGGAGAATTAGGAAAGCCAACTTAAGACCAAAATTACGCCAAAACATAACAAATGGATAGGAAGCATCATGCTAACTGTCCACTTTCAGTTTTTGTCTAATTTTGGAGTTAATTTTTTCTTAATTTTCTCTTAAGGCAAAAAATTACAGAAATTAGAAGAAAAACGAGTAGAGCTCTGTTCTACTTTCGACCAATCATATCGCGGTATTAAGACAATTAGGCGGAGCTAAAGCCAGTGTGGCCAGATACTGCATGCATTTACTGGGTATTTTTTGGCGGCGCTTTTGCCAATAGACGTTTTCCTGCACTTTCTTCCCCTAGGTGGCGCCGCTCATACTTAAGATAATTAAGAGATTGGCATGTGGGTAGGGTCGGAAAATTAGGAAAGCCAACCTAAGACCAAAACTAAGCCAAAAAATTGCTAGTGGACAGCAAGCATTACAGAAATAGTTGATGTTGATGCAATTTTCCATAAATTTGTTGGCTGCTCCCACCTGGTCAGCTCAAGAGGCTTCGTGTGGGAGGTGCGCAAGAAAATAAAGCGTTCATATTTTTCGTGTGTGCAAGAAGAAGAACGGGCCACGCTAGCCCCCCGTCCCAAATTTTGAAAAGGATACGAGTGCGAATAACGCCCAATTGCTCAAATAAGGCAGACCCAGATAAGTACGAAACAGCAGGAACAGGAAAAAAGATTCACGCGATGATAATCCGCACGAGAACTGGTACACCTATGACATTATTACTCCGCATTATTCTGCAAAAGAAAATGGGATGGGGGTCAGTTTGCCCTCCATTTTTATAATAACGAGGAACAAGTATAAATCGAATTTCACTTTCCCTGGCTTCCCACCGTTCATGCTCTGAATTCACAATACGTTGTTTTTTTGGGCATTTTTTGTGCCAGTTTTTGTTTCTGTTTGGGATGGGGAATCAAGCGCCATATATTCGCACGATGAGTCCGTTTCCTCGAACATGTGGACTGATTGTGAGTCTCGAGTAAAGGAACTTGTGCAGGGTGGCAAACAAGTCCTTAAAAAGACCAAAAAATATAGTCCTATGTCCTATAATGTCCTAAACACCCTCAACAACAATCGAAGAATTGTTGCAAATTTTTATACCAGGGTCACCCCCAGACCTGGAAATGTCAGGGAAGTTGACAAGACCTGGAGAAGTCAGAAATTAAGCCAATATTAAGATACGGAAGTCATAAAATAACACACTTCATCAGCCCAGCATTAATTGGCTGTCAGGAAGTTTTTTACATTGGCATATGTGGCATATTTGAATTGGTCAGCAAAATTTGTTTTTAAAACCTATTATATTCAGGGAAAAGTCAGGGAAGTTGAAAACAGAAATTCTGGGGAAACCCTGTATCCTTGTTCATGGAGAGCAAATTGAATTGTTCTGTTATAAAAAAATCGCTCAAAGAGTATTTTGCTCTTGTATTTTTGAGTTATATACAACTACATGTATGTATAGCAAATGTGAATTAAAAATTATTGTCAAGTACTAAAAATAACCTTTTAAAAAGTCCTAAAATGTTATCTGAAAATGTCCTAAAAAGTCCTTGTTGAATCTTAGATATCGTTTGCCACCCTGCTGGTGGCAGAAAGTACAATCTTATGATTTACTGCAGAAAGTGGCACTGTCTGCTGTTAAAGTGCACTTGCAAATGCAATCATGAAATGACATGAAGTTTTTGTGGTGAACATGTTTTACTAACTTTTATCTTTTCTGTAAATTTTGTCGAAAGAATCAAAAAATTATAGAAAAATTAAAAGAAAATTACAAGTTGAACTCTGTTTTACTTTAGACCAATCATATCGCAGCATTAAAAATATTAGGGCGGAGCATTTTTCCCTGAAAAAATGCGACATACTGTATGTCAATGTAAAAAATGCTATATTTATTGTTCATCGTTACTATAAACATGAGGTGAACAGAAAATGTAATAAGGAACCAGCAATAGAACAATCATTTATATAAAAAAACTTCAAATTTAGATTAGTTTTTCCAAATTTACGATGTCATTACTGATCTCTCCAAAGAAATGTTAGAAAGCTTTGTTAAATAGCTTTGTTAGAGCAATCGTCCCTGACTTTTCCAGGTCTTTCCAACTTCCCTGACTTTTTCAAGGTTTTGCAGGTCTGAGGGGACCCTGCACTTGCACTTTTTTTGAACTTTTTTAGTTCGCTCTGCCATAAAAGTGCATTCCAGGATGGCACTTTCTCCTAGTTAATTTTCTGCATTATTAATTTTTTTTTCTGGAGTTTTGATACAGGTCAGTCGTGAGTGAATTCCAAATGCAGGAAATACGGTCGCGTGTCCGGCCACGCTATTAATTGCCTATAAATCGCCACCGATCTCCAATTTCTCCCCAGCGACTGACCCAGATGGGAGCAGCCGAATTCCGCCCAATTCAAGATGGCGGCGCGTTCGATGCGTTCCGATTATCCCCATCGCACCGGTGCATGGCCCTAGTTTGCAATCGTATCGAGGAAATAATTAAGACTCGTTCCCTTTCACTCTTTTCTTCCTGCACTTCCTCGATTGGGGTTACTCCGGCGAAACTAGTTCGCCACTGACTCAGTTACGCTTTTTTAACTTTTTTTATCCTCGTGTACAAAAAACTGGTACTAAAATAATGGACGGGTATTTATGTGGGTCAGCCAATGGGTTTTCACGTTCACCCGCTCACCTGCGGGCCGGTTTTACGCCTCCTACCTGGACGAGCGTGAATTTCACTTTCTCCATTTTTTTTAACCCTTTTTTTCATTTTATTGAAATGAGCGCGATAACGCTCACCTCGTTTCCCACTTCCACCCTTTAGTCGAAAAAAATGTGGCGCATCTGAAATAGGTGTTGGATTTCGAGATCTCGGACCAACGTTTTCGAAAATGAGTATCTCATCTATGTAATCGGTTTGGAATCCAATTTTTCCAACCCTTATGCAGGAGGTTTTGGTCATTGAATTTGGACGTGTCACCATGAGCGGTGATTATGCTTTCTGTCCACTGTCCACTTTTGGCTCAATTTTGGTTTTAAGTTGGCTTTCCTAATTTTCCGACCCTACCCACATGCCAATCTCTTAATTTTCTTAAGTATGAGCAGCGCCACCAAGGGGGAAGAAAGTGCAGGAAAAACGTCTATTGGCAAAAGCGCCGCCGGAAAATCCCCAGTAAATGCATGCAGTATCTGGCCACACTGGCTTTAGCTCCGCCTAATTTTATTCATTTTTTTAATACCGCGATATGATTGGTCAAAAGTAAAACAGAGCTCTACTCATAATTTTTTTCTAATTTTCCATAATTTTTTGCCTAAAGACAAAATTCAGAAAAAATGAACTCCAAAATTAGACAAAAACTGCAAGTGGACAGTTAGCATGATGCTTCCTATCCATTTGTAATTTTTTGGCGTAATTTTGGTCTTAAGTTGGCTTTCCTAATTTTCCGACCCTACCCACGTGCCAATCTTAATTTTCTTAAGTGTCATCAGCGCCGCCGAGGGCGAGAAAGTGCAGGATAAGATGTCTATTGGCAAAAGCGCCGCAAGAAAATCCCCAGTAAATTCATGCAGTATCTGGCAACACTGGGTGTAGCTCCGCCCTATTCTCTATTTATTATGCTGCGATATGATTGGCCTAAAGTCGTTATTTTCTGCAGATTTTCTACAAGAAAAAATTAACTCCCAAATTAGACAATCGAAAATTAGATTAGATTTCCTAATACATTTACCGTGTGATGCAGAACCGTCACGTCATCAACATGGCCAACTACCAATTCAAAATTCCAACGTTTTTGTGATTTTTTCAACATCACATTACCAGAAAACTATGCACATTTGAGGGCGGAAAACGACTGCAATTTGTTACTATGATGATATTGTTTCTAAATGAATGGGTTTTACGCATTTTGCGAATTTGTGAAATTTCCCTATTGTATCCATTAGTACCAATTAACCTGTTTTTGGCCACAATTTCTTTAAAAGAAATTTTTGGTTTTCTATGCATAGAAGGGTTCTTTTGCATTCGGATATGGATGTCTAAAAGTTTGGTAATTTTTAAACATAACAGTTGATTTGATTCTTTGTTGGAAATACATGCAAAGGTGCTTTGGGGTGCATAGGTTTCTTTGATTACACATTCTGCTGGGATATCCACAAAGTTGGGAATTTTCAAAACATGACATAGGGATGTGGGGATGAAAAGGCACCCAGGGTGGCATAAGGTGTTTTTGACCTTCTGGAATTTGAACATTTTCCATCATAATTCTACCATGCATTTACAATGTACATGTATAAGACCAGCTTATAAGAAAAACGAAAGCAAAACATGCAAAAAAAAACGTGCAAAAATTGGCAAAAGATATTGCTACATTTGCTTGCAATCTGCCCCCAAGATGTCCAATTATTTGCACACCCATCCGGCTCGCTGATGACTCAGGCATAACTTTAACTTAGCAAATCTTTCCTCGATGGTTCAGCCATTTCTTGGAATGGATGGCGATTGCTTCTCATGTTTGGTCACTGCCAACTAACAGGAATCAATCCCAAATCATGACGTCATCGTGAGAAAGCACTACAGCCATCTTGGATGTGAATGGATAACGATGCAAACTGGGCTCTAAGTGACAAATATGAAAATTAGTTAGTTCATAATTTTCCGACCCTACCCACGTGCCAATCTTAATTTTCTTAAGCATGAGCAGCGCCACCGAGGGGGAAGAAAGTGCAGGAAAAGACGTCTATTGGCAAAAGCGCCGCCGGAAAATCCCCAGTAAATGCATGCAGTGTCTGGCAACACTAGCTGTAGCTCAGCCCTAATTTTTTTAATTTTTTTTTTAATTTTTTAATTTTTAATATTAATGCTGCAATATGGTTGGTCAAAAGTAGAACTGAGCTCTACTCGTAATTTTCTTCTAATTTTCTATAATTTGTTGCCTTAAGAGAAAATTAGACAATTAGACATAAATTACCAGTGGACAGTTAGCATTCCCGACTGGTTAGCTCCGCCTATTGCTATATGTGCTGTTACCTGATTGGCTAGAGTAGAACAGAATCGTTTTCTGCATTTTGCAGGGTTGCCACTGACCTGCAAAGTCATGCAAATTGAGCTAAAGTCAGGCATAATTGAAAAAGCGTAAAACAATATGCTACAATTTTTAGACATTTTAGAGATTAGAAAAAGCAGCGATTGTGGAAAAAATTCAGAAACTACACTGTGAAGTTTTCATTGAAAAAGTAGTTTTCAAGTTAAAATGCTCAAATGCAATACATGTTTGGTTTTATTTTAAACTTTTGTATTAAATGTAGTTGTTTTCAGATCACTGAGTAAACGTACGAGGTACAAAAGTTAAATTTTTAGGTCAGGCAAAGTCAGGCGATATTATCGTTTCGTCAGGCAAAGTCATGCAAAATTTGTGATTATTTTGGTAAAAGTCAGGCAAAATTTGTGATTATTTTGTTAAACGTCAGGCGAAATTTGTGATTATTTTGTTAAAAGTCAGGCAAAATTTGTGATTATTTTGTTAAGTCAGGCAAAATTTGTGATTATTTTGTTAAAAGTCAGGCAAAATTTGTGATTATTTTGTTAAAAGCCAGGAAAAATTTGTGATTATTTTGTTAAAAGTCAGGCAAAATTTGTGATATTGTTGTTAAAAGTCAGGCAAAATTTGTGATTATTTTGTTAAAAGCCATGATAAATTTGTGATTATTTTGTTAAAAGTCAGGCAAAATTTGTGATATTGTTGTTAAAAGTCAGGCAAAATTTCTGATTATTTTATTAAAAGTCAGGCAAAATTTGTGATTATTTTGTTAAAAGCCAGGAAAAATTTGATATTATTTTGTTAAAAGTCAGGCAAAATTTGTGATATTGTTGTTAAAAGTCAGGCAAAATTTGTGATTATTTTGGTAAAAGTGAAGCAAAATTTGTGATTATTTTGTCAAAAGCCAGGCAAAATTTGTGATTATTTTGTCAAAAGTCAGGCAAAATTTGTGATTATTTTGTTAAAAGTCAGGTAAAATTTGTGATTATTTTGTTAAAAGTCAGGCAAGACAGTTTTTAAAAATCGGTGGCAACCCTGGTTTTGTCGTTGCGTTGGCCAAAATCGACGCAGGAACGTGACGTTGTGTGAAGGAAGCACGAGAACAAACATTGAATTGGTGCAAAAGCAGGTGGGTGTCATTTCCGGTTTGGTGTTTGAACGCGTTATTGGCGCAAAGTGGAGCCTGGCGAATGTTTGCCCAGATGAGTTGTAATTGGGTTGACACCATTCCCTATTAACGCCCGGAATTAGGCTTAATGGAAAGTAATGGCGCTTCGCTATATAGGACGAGGAATAAAACGCCGATGACGTCACGTCCTCCGAGGTGATCTCAGGTGCGATATTCGAGCGGAGACAAAAGGACGTCAGGGCTAAAGATAGCGAGACCAGGAAAATAAAAAAAGATCCAACCAGGAAGTGAAACGGAAAGTGAGTCGATCTCGGTCAACCCACGGAGAAATTTGGGCCTTATCGACGTCCTCGATTGGCCAGGCAAACGAAAGTCTCGTTTTCGTATGTGAACTTTTGCAACGTCTGGGGAAAACTGGAAGGCGCATAATGTTGATCACATCGTTTCCTGTATCGATCACTAATGACATCGATGGTGTTTCAAACTCTAGTCTGCAGAAATAATGGCATTGGCGTGCGTGTTATACTTCTGTCCACCTGTAGTTGTTAGCTTTCCTAATTTTCAGACCCTACCCACATGCCAATCTCTTAGTTTTTTATATGCAACATGTATCAAGTTCTTGAAGTCAGACAAAATTCTTAAGGCCTGTAATATTCACCCCCTACTTCAATGACTTCAGTACGGTTGCAATGACTTAATTGGGACTTCATTGACTTAATTGGGCCTTCAATAATTTCATTGGGGAATTCACTGGGACTTCAATGACTTAATTGGGACATCAATGACTTAATTTTGACTTCATTGACTTAATTGGGACTTCAATGATTTAATTGGAACTTCATTGACTTAATTGGGCCTTCAATAATTGCATTGGGGAATTCACTGGGACTTCAATGACTTAATTGGGGCATCAATAACTTAATTTTGACTTCATTGACTTAATTGGGACTTCAATGATTTAATTGAAACTTCATTGACTTACTTGGGCCTTCAATAATTTCATTGGGAAATTCACTGGGACTTCAATGACTTAATTGGGACATCAATAACTTAATTTTGACTTCATTGACTTAATTGGGACTTCAATGATTTTATTGGGACTTCATTGACTTAATTGGGCCTTCAATAATTTCATTGGGAAATTCACTGGGACTTCAATGACTTAATTGGGACATCAATAACTTAATTTTGACTTCATTGACTTAATTGGGACTTCAATGATTTTATTGGGACTTCATTGACTTAATTGGGCCTTCAATAATTTCATTGGGGAATTCACTGGGAATTCAATGACCTAATTTGGACATCAATAACTTCATTTTGACTTCATTGACTTAATTAGGCCTTCAATAATTTCATTGGGACTTCAATGACTTAATTGGGACTTCAATAATCTTATTGAGACTTCAATTTATTGGGACTGTTAATTGGGATTTCAATGATTTCATTGGGACTTCAATGACTTAATTGGGACTTCAATAATTTTATTGAGACTTCAATTTATTGGGACTGTTAATTGGGATTTCAATGATTTCACTGGGCCTTCAATGACTTAGTTGCGACTTTAATAATTTTGGCGGGACTTCAACTAACACGCACATTGACTCGACACAGCAAGTTGCCACCCCCTCACATCAACCCAGTTGATGACAGTTAAATGAAGCAACTGGTTTATCACGAAAATTGATTGTGGGATTGATTCGACTGCAGATTGAAGGACGTGCAGTACAGCCGGAACTGAATGGGATGACCAAAAATAGCCCAACTTCCGCTTTGCATTTCCAGCAAAAATACGCCCGTCGTGAAGGAAGTGCGGCTTCCCTTCTGCAGGATGTTTTCGTCAATATTCAATATTTAATAACCGAACCCCTGGCGGTGGAAACAAAGGCGCTTTGTGGTCTGACCATAAAATTAGCACATCCGTTTCGTCGTTAATTGTCACCGTCATTGACGAAAATCAATCGCTTCCGGCTAATTTTGTGCCCATTTCGGACCCCATAATGCACCGCGCGCATTTCGTATGCAAATGATGATGGCATCGAGATTAATAATTTAATCCTAATTTTCTGTTGACTTTCCAGCTCGGGACCCCCGGCAGTGGACCAGGGAGGATGTCCGGAAGTGGCTCGCCTGGTGCCAGGACGAATTTGACTTGCCACCCATTGACGTCAACCAATTCCAAATGAACGGTGAGTGGTACTACGGATTATGCCCTGCTCTGCCATAGGCATTGTGGGGAAGTGGGCTTCTCCTTATGGCTCGCGGGCCGACTGTGGTTGCCGAGCGATTGGGCAGAAAAATAAAGAATTATGGTTTTAGGTTAGATCAGGTTAAAAAACGAAAAGGATGCATTCATAGAAAGGCCTGGAAAAGTCAGGGAAGTTTAAAAATTACTTTCTGGGAAAACCATACACATTTCGACAGGAAGGACAGATGTCATTCTTTAATTTAAGGCCCATTGCAAAAGTGCGTTGTGACTTTGGGGATACCCTGCACAAAATTGCAAAACTCAGATCTCCTTTCCTGATCAACACAGCTTGTGGAAATGCATATGATATTAATAAAAACGATAATTCTATGTTTGAGTTTTTATTTTGCTTTATGAGCGATAGATGGCAGCACCTGCCATCTGAATGGGAATATAAGAGATTTACTGTCGTTGGCAAAATAAAGAATATCTGGAAAAATTCTAAAAACGAAATGTCATTTCATTTTATATAGCGCAGCAACTTACTATCAATATGAACTTTGAATTAAAACATTTAGTTTCATTTCAAATTATCATATCTGTCCTAAATTATCAAAATTCAATGCAAAAAATCACTTTCAATGGGCCTTAAACACGTACAAGACGGGTGGAATTGGAATATAAATACACTGCTGTGAAACTACTACTGCTGAAAAAAAAAATATGTCTAAATTTTGAAATCGGGAAAAAACTGTAATGTTTGTAAACTCAAGCTATCAATTGAAGCAATCATTTCTTCGGACGCGATCAACAATGAAATCGCAAATGTGATGGTAATGATGGTAAATTTGAAAAAAAATCTAAGTTTGAATTTTTTTTATTTAAATGTGTGCTCTATTGCTGGTTGTTATTAAAATTTCTGTTCACCTCTTGCATTTTTTACATTGACAGATGTCATATTTTCGCATTTGTAATGGTCAGGTAATTTTTTTAAAACCTGGATATGTCAGGGAAAAGTCAGGGAAGTCGAAAATTGAATTTCTGGAGGAACCCTGATGTGCGAAAATGTTGCACAGCTGTATTTCGTGCACATATGGTGCAGCATGTCCCAAAATCCATCTTGGGAAACACATTTGCAATGCGTCGCCAGGTGGCGCCCTATGCCAATGTAACATCCGTTTCGAAGTTTTCGTGATTTGAGGGTGGAAACGCGTGCACGCAACGCGTTAATTGTCGCCCTAAACGGAAATAATTAAGGGCGCGAGCCGTGCAGCGGAACCAGTAATTGCCGAAAATTAGCGTTTCCTCCATGTTTATCCTGCAGTGGAACACGTGAACCCAGATTCTAGTTCCGGTCCCACTTCCTCCAAGCTAGTGCACGTTTCGACTCGCCTGTTGCCATCCGGTGCATGTTTCCACCCTCCCCCCATCCTCGTTTTTACTTTGCACTGATACACGTTTTGAACTTATGTCCGAATTGCATTTTTTTTTTGCTTTTTTTCAGGTAAGGCGCTCTGCCTTCTCATGAAGTCGGATTTCAACGAGCGAGCGCCACAGTGCGGCGACGTGTTGCACAACGCCGCCCATCTTTTCGTTCTGCAAGGTACGCGTTTTGAACTACATTCCAGTGGCCGATCCAGGGTGGGGTTCCAGGGGTCAGGACCCCGTTTGGCAAAATAGAAAATTTACACTCAATAGATTGGAACCAAAAAATAAAAATTCATGCTAGATAGAATGGTCAATAAATCGAAAATTTTTGCAAAAACGTGAACTGATTTTGCAAATTTTTTGCAAAAAAATGCAAAAAAGTAAACTCGTTTTGCAAATTTTTGCAAAAAAATGCAAAAAAGTCAACTGTTTTTGCAAAAAAATGCAAAAAAGTAAACTGGTTTTGCAAATTTTTGCAAAAAAATGCAAAAAGGTAAACTGGTTTTGCAAAAAAATGCAAAAAGTAAACTGGTTTTGCAATTCTTTTGCAAAAAAGAAATGCAAAAAAGTAAACTGGTTTTGCCAAATTTGTGCAAAAAAATGCAAAAAGTCAGCAAAGTAGCAAAAGCTGCCTTTTGCAATAATTTTGCAAACAAATGTAAAAAAGTGAGCTGGCTTTGCAAATTTTTTTGCAAAAAAATGAACAGCTTTTGAAAAATGTTGTTAAAAAAATGCAAAAAATGAACTAGTTTTTGCAAATATTTTTTTAAACATGTATGTATATGGAAGCCTAAATATACATGTGCTCACTGCAGACTTGAAAAGAGGTCACGTCGTGTCATAAATTAGCGTTTCGATTACATAATGGTCGAATTTTGGTGACGGACCCCGTTTGAAAAAAAAGCTGGATCCGCCCCTGCATTCATGCTTTCTGTCCACTTGTAATTTTTTGGCTCAATTTTGTTTTTAAGTTGGGCTATACCCTCATGCCAATCTCTTTAATGCGATATGATTGGTCGAAAGTAGAACAGAGCTCTACTCGTTTTTCTTCTAATTTCTGAAATTTTTTGCCTTAAGAGAAAATTAAGGAAAAATGAACTCCAAAATTAGACAAAAACTGCAAGTGGACAGTTAGCATGATGCTTCCTATCCATTTGTAATTTTTTGGCGTAATTTTGGTCTTAAGTTGGCTGTCCTTAATTTTCCGGCACTACCCACATGCCAATCTCTTTAATGCGATATGATTGGTCGAAAGTAGAACAGAACTCTACTCGTTTTTCTTCTAATTTTCCATAATTTTTTGCCTTAAGAGAAAATTTAGAAAAAATGAACTCCAAAATTAGACAAAAACTGTGAGTGGACAGTTAGCATGATGCTTCCTGTCCATTTGTAATTTTTTGGCGTAATTTTGGTCTTAAGTTGGTTTTCCTAATTCTCCGACCCTATGGGCCTACCCACATGCCAATCTCTTCATTTTCTTGAGTATGGTCACCGCCATCAAGGGGGAAGAAAGTGCGAAGACGTCTATTGGCAAAAGCGCCGCTGGAAAATCCCCAGTAAATTCACGCAGTATGTGGCAACACTGGCTGTAGCTTCGCCCTAATTTTCTTAATTTTTTTTTAATGCTGCGTTATGATTGGTCTAAGCTAGAACAGAGCCCTATTCGTAATTTCTTCAAATTTTCTATAATTTCTTGTCTAACAGAAAATTAAGAAAAAATTATCCCAAAAATTAGACAAAAATTACAAGTGGACAGTTAACATCAGTTCGAGCTGAGTGCAGGCTTACTAATTTGTTTCGTGTTTTTTTGCAACAGCTTCTGTCAGTGACGAATCTCACCGACAGAGATATGACCAACAGCTACGCATGTACAGTTATTCTGGCGGAAGTCTTCTCTCTTCCGGTATGTGTTTGTTTTGGTTCACTGTCTAATTCGTCTATAGGTTTACTTATTACACATGAATAAGATTAGGGCTACATTTATTTAACAAGATGGTGATTGTATGGAGAAAAATTCATAAGTTTCCACATGCCTGGTATAATTACTGCCTAAAATTGCTTATTTTCGATTCTATATTTTATCAAAACCACAATGTCAAATCTCATTGAATATCAGTAAAATTATTTAAATTATGTGTAACTGTTCCTTATTATTCGTTTTTAAGGTGTAATGTCGGGATGATGATATTCACTTTCAAAATATAAAAATCGCTTCTTCCCTGTGAAAAGTCCGGGATTTGTACGTAGAAACAGTCAGCCAGCATAACAATGAAGTGAAAACCAGCAGCACACAGACAACTAACACTACATAATATCTTAACTAAAATAGCACTAAATAAACATCACCTAACCTAACTGAGCTAAACTAACCAGAATTAATCAAAGAAACGTTAATCTAGCCTGTGAAAACTATTTTGACCTTGCTCTTTAGTTGATTGCTTGGAATGCCTGGTTTTTGGTGCATTGGAGTGATAGCCAGTTTCCCCATTCACGGTGAGATGGAGTGTTGGAGTGTTGGTCTGGTCTGCTTGGATATTGGTCTGGTTGGATATCCAACAGACCACACCACTCCATCCAAAATCGGCATGATTATCACATTCACGGAGAGATTTTGGAGTGCCATCACACCATTTGGATGAATGGTGTGCCCGTGAATAGTAGAGGTGCATTTTTGGTCGTATTTGTCACGTGACCAAAAAAGGGGTGTGACGTAAGAGATTATCAAAATGATAATCTATGACGTCACCGTTTAAAGCTGATGAACATTCTCGCCGTTTTCAGTTATCGTTTTCAATAGTTAATGCACTTTTATAAAGAAGGGAAATCGTAGAATAGCATAATTAGGTGTTCAACTTTACTTTTACGGATAAAAAGTAAATGTCGAATGAAGTGTCCACATACGAATAAAAGTTCACTATCATAAGAAAAATTCTATAGTCGTCTCGCCAAAAGAATGAACAATTTTCCAGGCAATCAAAGAGATTCGGCTTATCGACTTACCGTTTCAGGAGTTTCAGCGGTGAGAGCAAAATGGCTACCATGCTCGATATTATATTACAGGATGGACTAATCGCAAACAGGAAATTGCATCCTATTGGTCTGAACGACGCCATTTTTTCGTTCTTTTGCCGGGACGACTATAGCAGTTATTTTCTGAAAAGAAAAGTTTTCTCCAGAATAGATACAACGAGAAAGTAGGCTTCTCCTAACGGTTCATGTGCTGGCGGTGATTGCTCGGGGGATGGGCCGATTAACAAAAAGACTTTTGATGGTTAACTTTGGCTTAGTTTTTTGAAATGCAAAAAATATAAACCAAATAGTAATGAAAAAGGATATGAAAACTAAGGGGAAAAGGAGAAAAAACCAAAATTTTATGGTTAATTTTGGCTTAGTTTTTTGAAATGCAAAAAATATAAGCTAAATAGTAATGAAAAAGGATATGAAAACTAAGGGGAAAAGGATGAATTTCTGTGCTATTTTTGTTTATTACACAAGAAGGGTGCAAATATTGGGTGCACAAAATTAAATCTTTATTCATTTGTTCTTTTGTTGCTAGAAAGGACACCTGCCCCAAATTGGGCAACGGCATGGCCGTTCGTCAGCAGCGACTACCACAACGTGGGTCACGTGATACACCAGTCGCGGTTCGATCTGCAACCCAACAGCAACGGGGTCGAAAGCACGGTGACCCTTAGCCCCGCACCCAGCACGGACAGCCCGTCTGGGAGCCCCAGCCACAGCGACGAGGTCAACGGGGCAGGAAACAAGATGGCCGCCGCAGAGGACAGACATTCTGACCGATCCCAACACAGTGGTATGAAAACTCTAGGTTGAAATTTTTGATGGTGCATAGGCCTATAGTCAAGACATGATGAAATATTTTGTTATAACATTCATAAATTTCATGAACGTCATCCGGAACTACAGCTGTATAGCCAATTACATTACAAAATGCGATTGCCCATATGAATAAGCTTCTGCAGACTTCTGCAAATGCTGCAGAAAAGCTGTAAAGAATGGTTTTCACGACCCTTGCTTATTGTTCCATTTGTGTTTGTTTCAGATTCTGGAGGCAGTGAGTGCGGCACTCCACCGCCTGCGCACAGAGCGAGTCTAATCAAGAGTAAACCGCAGCCGAATGGTGTAAATGAGAGATTGGTTGGTCTTCCACCAATACCGGAGCAGCCAGTGACGAGTATGTAATTTTTAATGTTTGGAATTTGGATTGTTGGTAATTTATCGCGGGTGTATGGCCGTGTATCTTGTACTCAGCATATACATACATGTATAACTATTGGGAGTGTGCAACGCCACTGGTGGCGCTGCAGTCAGTCACTTTCATGGCCGCGGGAGTAGGATAAAAGCCTCAAATGCAATGGGAAGTTTTTCATTTTCCCCAAATAAGCTCGTAAATGCGAGCTAATTATTATTTTAACGGTTTTGACTAACTCTGTGGTACCCAATAATACTCTTTGCTGGTATTTAAAGCATTCCGTATTTATTTTTGGGCCACGAGCCTGATTTTATCAAACTTCGCCGTGTTATTTGATGAAAGTATCCTACTTTCATGGGAGCTTACTCGACTGCCACTAGATGGCCACCCTTTCGCTGCACACTCCCAATAGTCGTCTCGGCAAAAGAACGAAAAATGCTACAGCCGATCAGAGAGATTCGGCTTATCGATGTACTGTTTCAGGAGTTTCAGCGGTAAGAGGAAAATGGCTGCCATGCTCGATGTTATATTACAGGATGGACGAATTGCAAACGGGAAATTGCAGGAAATCTGAACGACGCCATTTTTTCGTTCTTTTGCTGAGACGACTATAGCGCGCTCTGCACGCGCTGGGCGCTGTGCGCAGCAGTGCTCGACGTTTTCGGCCCAACAATACTTGCAAAGTATGGCAGTTGATTTTGATCATAAACCCATTTTAATGACATATAGGTTGTGTCTTGCATATCACATAGTCATGGCACTGTTGCTTGTTGGCTAAAGAACATCCGGAGTTCGAATCTCAGCGAAAAAAACCAGCGGCGCCAACTTGAGGGCAACTTTGGGGGGGCCGGGCCCTGGCCGGGCAGTGCTGGATGGAAATATGGATCGGGGTTAGGGGGCTGAACGATCGGTAGGACCACCGGGGGGTTTGGGGGGTATGGAAAACCCCCCAATGAAGAGGGGGGTACGGGGGTCCTCCCCCGGAAAAT
>JAQFYZ010002773.1:0-15602 GCA_034695085.1 Cylindroiulus punctatus | reverse complement strand
CAAGTCGAATCGAATCGAATATTCGCTTCGATTCGCGAATGTCGAATATTGCGAATATTCGCGGCATCTCTACTAAAAATGTATTTTCTGAAGTTCACACCAAGCTTGCTACAGCATATAAAATTCCATCTCCATTTCTGGGTGTGAAATTGCACTGATTTGACTTAATTATACACAGAGCATATCGATAGAATATCTAATTTGATACGTTTCCCAAAAGCTGATACAACTTCAATGACCTATCCAGGTTAAAAAATATATTTTCCCAACTACTTTTGATATTAAAAATGCAGAATATGATATAAGCTATTAAAGATAATGCTATACATTTTCCTTACAGAATTTTCTACAAACACTAGACAGAATACATTTTCCTGATAAAACAAATTCCCGATAATATTTTTTCACTGAGTTGCTTAGCACTTCTAGATTTTTCCGATAATAACCAACTATCATCATTTTCATTTTTTCAATGTCACAGACTTTTTCAAATTAATCCATCATTCCCAGATGTTCCAAATCATTAAAATTTCCCTGACAATTCCAGATTGTCCAAGCATGAGCAACCCTGCTATTGTAGGTCTGTTATGCTAATGCCATTTAATGATCTCATCTGGGATGCTGTTCAAACAAATTTAAATAAACTTCATGCAGCGTCACTACAATTATATGCACCGGTGTATGCAGTGATTGCTACCCTAATGTCATCAAATGCAACGAATGCAGCTTATAATTTCAGCAACTGTGTTTAAAACCAGTTTTGATTATTACATTTACACTCATGGCTGAGTGCGTTCTCCAGGCTTTCCAAAAAACAGCACAAGCAGCGATATATCTCGTGTTAAAAATCAGCAAACCCTTTAAAAAACACCAGCCTATTTCCACAGAGCATTTAGTGAAAAAAAGCTTAACACTTTTGAAAAACATCGACTCCACTCCAGCTATTAGATACCCCATTAATGGATTTAGGGAACAAGCTGCACATTTGATGAAAAGCTTGAGCAAAAAACTGCTTCTGGGAATTGCAATCCTGCAGCGATCGGATGTATGGTTGTTATCTGCTATTTTAGGGGATTTTTTCCAGCGTCAGTGTATTATTTGTTATCGGTAGAATAAAGAAGGGAAACGCAGAGGAACACCTGATAACCGAATCTGCCAAGTCGATCAAAACGCTGAGTAAATCTTCAGGAGTTTCCACTCGGAAAGAGTCATCTTTTCTAAACAGCTTTTCCAAACAGCTGAGAAGATGTAGTGGATGGAGGTGGCCATCAATAAGGGCCCAGATTTTTCATTCTTGATAAAATGGGAAAGCATTAGCAGAGAAACGCTTTCTTCCCCAAGGTACAGCCTGGCAAAAAACACCAAACAATATTATCTTTAAAATAGACTTGCAGCCATTTGTGAACTTCAGTTGATAGTTTAAAGTAGAGCCCTTGAGGTACCCTAAAGGTGGGCATTATTGGGGGAATTTTTAAAGGTAAAATCATCGAAATGATAACTGGGTTATACAAGTTAAATATGGCCGTGAATGAGACCATACATTGCATTGAATTGAAATCGCTTTAGCCAAGTTGTTCAAACGAGCTGAACAAAATAAAATAAATATTGACAGAATGTTAATTAAGTGATGCATCATTATAGATACAAGTTATTTAATTATCAAATTATTCACTAATAGATAATGTCAATAAAACATAATTAACCAGCATTATTCATTTATTATAGTGATTCCTTCAAAACCCATGCATTTAATTTTATCCTGCCAAGTTCACTTTGCCTAATGTAATAAATACTGTGAACTTATTGTAGCAATGAACATACAAATTATGAGAAAATAGACATATTACCATATCTGTAGTATATTCATTCATTTTCGTGTAATGACCATATAGATATTATCATAAGTCAATTACTAGAAGGTTACTAGAGGTTTTAGTAAAACTTCGAAGATACGTATGTTGTATGGCCTCCTATAAATGTATTGCCATACTTTACATGTACATGGAGACGCAATTATATAATATTAAACAGTATATGGCTATACATGCATACGAAAACGTAATACATATGTATGTAATATACACATGTACAGTGTATTTCTTTCTATACTATTCACTGCGGGTCCATTTGTGGCCATGTTTTTGCTAACTATAAATGGAATACTAGTGGGCCATTTATGGTCACCCTGTACACCCGGGTAACAGTGTTTTGACAACCAGCTATACAAATATTTTTTAATGTAGAGCGAGTACATTTTTGATATTCGTTTGTGTTATTAACATTCGTGCTATTTGAGCAGCTTATCAATTTTCTACCACACCCTCCCACCAAAAACACGACAAAAAAGTGGAAAATTATTTGCGAAGAAAAAGTCGTTTGCAATCAGAAATGTAGAGATTCTAGCGCATTCCTTTCAGCACAAGAAGAGAAATTGAATATTTCATTAAGACGCGTGTATGAACACCCCCATAAACATGCATAATTAATGAATCTAAGCAACTCGGCCTCAAAATTATGTTTTGCGGGTTCTATCTCCAACCTCGCGCACACAATTTACGAACGAATTACAACAGAAGTGAAAAAACTTAACCAAATTGTTGGGGTTTTTTTTTGTTATAGAAACATTGTCTATAGGCAAATTGATAAAATTTCCAGAACATTTACCTCGAAAGGCGCAAAGAAAGATGCGCTCCCAACTGTTAGGCCCTCGTGTATAAAAACTACAAAATGGCTGCTATTTCGAACATCATAATTCATACTTAATTCTAACACTCAGGCGTTTCGTGTAAATGGAGCGAAAACATGTTGGTATCACTGCACGTTCATCTACGTTATGCATGTAAACCCGTTTGTGTCAGCCTTGACCTGAGTTATCTTGATTTGGAATGTGCAGGTTGTTTGCTTCAATTCAACTTGAACCAATTAACTGCAAATGCCATGTAAACAGTTTTGTTATGACACAGAAGATTGAGGTGTTTATCAACCTGTCATCACCAGTCGCTAGCTTTCTTTAAGGTAAGTTAAATGTAGAGCTGCGCACACTGTGCAAATATTTGTTACGACATGAGGATATTTGGTTTTCGACATGACAACGTTGACTTCTCAAAACATATGTTATCTTACAAGGAAAAAAACTCATTGGAAAACCATCAACACTTGACTTGTGATAAAACGTGCAGTAAGTTATCAGACTGACAACAGATGGCAACACCATCTCTTTACTAGCTCACCAGAGTATCCAATGCAAGTAATGTAATGGAAAAGTCGATAATTTAGGTTCGTAGTCTGTTTACTGGTTGCGGTTTCCCTGAATTTCTATCTAGGTAAAACCTTGTTTGTCCATGTCGTCGTTGTTTTCAATTTGCCGACCTTAATTCCAGCCAGTTAAATTAAGCAGTATAATTAAACCGAGCAAGGAGGATGCATGTTGTGAACAGCTGTGGCTGAACACGAACTTGTACATGGTGGATAAAAAGTAGCGCCCCTTCAAATTTTGCTAAAAAGCCCAAATATGGCACAAATAATAATCACTGGATAGCAAGTCATTAACAAGGTACCCAGGGGTGTCAACCCACGTGACCTCGAACAGTTCCATCAAGTCCATTCAAAATTTATCTCGTAAACTAGCAAAGTTGGAGCAACAGTTCCAATGAGAAAGTTGTAGAGGACAATAAAACAAGTCTAGTTGCGGTTTATTGAGACGATCGAGTGGAAGTTTTGAATTTCTTGTAAAGCCAGGTTTCGTTCACTTTTGCATAGCTTCGCAGCAGGGCAGTGAAGCCAATCAGTGTACCTGAAGGGTGCCGAAGCTTAAAATTATGCATTCCAAAACACAACAACAATAGAAAATCTCATTATGGGTGTACAGATATACTGTAAATCTAGTTATTAATAACTTACGAATTAATTTCAACGAACCATAAATTCAACTCTGCATGGTAAAGTGTTAACACGTGCTTGGCTCATGTAAATACTTTTTTTGCTAAACTAAATTTGTGTAAGATATGTATGTGTAAGTTATCTCCGAGTGTCTCAGCTGGTTACAACACGTTGTATTTTCAAAGCACACAAAGCAAAGTTCATTTGCATGAACTTATTTCAGCAACACACCACCCACCATGCACTATCTGGCCCATCATATCATTGGATATATACCATGTTCTAAAAATATCGGATTCCAGTTTATGAGAAATTAGTTCTTCCATTAAGAGTTTAAACACAGCACAAGAGACTGTAAGAAACAACAATCTGGTATATCATGGTGCCACGTCCAAAAATACCACATGACCAGCAATACTGGCAGAATGTAGGAACATCAACACAGGAACTTCTAGGAAACAACAAACTAAAGTATAATGTTACCATCTCCCAAAAACACCACATGACAAGCAGTTGTGTAACTCCCATAATCCTACACCAGGCCACACCATGGTGTAGAAACAAATGGGGTAAAAACAGATGACTCACTGTTAGTGATTAATAACTTTACCAAGAACACAGACACGAAGTCACAAATTGTCTACACAAATTGATTCTGCCTGTGCTGATCAGATCACGAGCTCATGATGATGACTTGTCGATGGTAAGCCCTACCCATAATACAAATTAAGTAGATTATTGAATGCTGATGCACGTGGGTCCATAGTCAACCAAGACTGGCAAACAACTGTTCTCAATGTGATGCATATTGCTGGAATTGCCAAGACCCCAAGACTTAGTTAGCTTTATTCACAGTCAGAAGAGTACTTAAAACCATCATCAGGTGCTAAAATCTAAAGGTTTTGGATATGACAAAATTTTAAAAAAAAATGGCGTTAGCCCATCCACATAATGCAAAGTTAAACAACAACAAAAAACATGATATACCAACGAAAAATCACAATGATTCACTACTACCTTAAATCCTGGCACCAAATTCCGGAACACCAAGGTGAAACACATCCTTGGTGTTCCGGAATTTGGTGCCAGGACATGGGACATGGTATTTTGGTGCAAAAGGGAACGAAAAAACACGTGTGACAATCACCACATTTTTAAAAGGAGAGACATATTTAATACCAAAAGGAATTACCTCAAGATTCATTGGAATTTCGAACTTGCTGTGATACGTCGAGCTTAACATGAGCAATGAGTTGGCCACCGGTTTATTAAATTGCACAAATTTTCCCAGAAACCGGAAATGCAAACTCATGGCCCAAACACGGTCCAGGCAGAAAATGCTCCAATCGTTATTAAAATGAATTTAATTGACTGTTGCGGTTTGGCTACAGGAATGCAATTACGATGTAAATCAATGATGGCATGGAATCGAAACTGTTGACATGTGCAGCGTTAATAACCAGCGAGTTTGCAACCGACCTCATCACCCCTTCCAATATCGATTGCATTTCCGCAATCCATTGAGGATCCGCTAATGTGTTGTCGTTTCATCGCAACATCACACAATGGTGCTTATACAATCGCCAATGTTTATTGATGGGCAAGGGAACAGATTGAGAACATAGAAAACAATACCCCACCCTTACATCAAACAACAATAATTAACTTATTAATATTTCATTCAGACTTACTTTCAAGAATTATTTACTATTTAATCTGGACCTATACTACAGAGATGTTTTGAAATGGAACTGCATCCATGTCGTTCACAGTTAGCATAACACCACCACATTTAGCTTTGGTATTTGCACCAAATTCGAACAAGAAGTGGTGGGAATGGCCTTAACCCGGCCTTTCAGCCCTGGATTTTTAATTTTTTGAAAATAATTTTTTTGATCACATTTTCTTGAAAGTAATTACCTTAGGAGTATGAGTACCAATTTTCGTAAAGTTCTGACAATTGTTTTAAAAATGGCTAAAATTTTAGCCACTACAGCAGAAATACGAACTGATGGAACTGAAGGCCAGCCAATCAGAGAGGTGTCGCTTATCGATTAGGGATTCCTGGTTTTTAGTTGTTGAAAGGAAAATGGCTGACGCCTCGAGCTGAAGCGCCTCCAATGTATTTTTTTTTGTTGAGCTCCTTGCTCTCACCAGTGGCGCTGTATGCGAAATACTGGACTTAGTCAATCGCAAACTAGCGATTGGATTCTGTTGGTCGACACTTTCAGCCCAGTTCCATCTCTTTGTGGTTCTACTATAGGGCTGTGTGGATGATGGGGCAAAACTAAATATTAATAAAAAATTATAGCCCTACGCTCTAAAAAAAGTTCTCATGACAGAAATAGTAAGAGGAAGTTTATAACTAATTTATATGACCAAGAAATACATTGAAATTGCATTATTTAGCAAAACAATATAACAAAATTGTAGGCTTACTGAATTTACGTCGTGGAGCCCTAATGGATATATTTTTAGCCACGGACATTTTTAGGCATAATGTGGAAACATGAGGGAACTTTGGGACAAAAATTAACAGGCATATCCTTAAAGAATGTATAATTATAATTATGTAAACAAAAGGCCACCAAGATCCATCTGAAAATACCTTTTATAAGAAAGCTGTGCTACTGTCCGCCTAATGGCGGATTATGAAAACTGCATTCGGTGGAGTTTTATACAAAATCAAGCAACAAAGCAAATAAATATCCCACAAAATACTATTTTTTTATTGATAGCTACGGGTCTTAAGATTCATATTAACCTTAAGGTCATGTTCATCGTGATATTACTTTATAAATAAAAAAGAATTTCCGAGTGGCTAAAATTATAGCCACTAGGACTGTGTTTTCGTGAAAACCACATGACTTTCTGAATTGAAGATGATGTTACTTTTAAGCTGTTCAAAATGTCATTTCCAAGATCAATGTTGACCGTTGGAACATGGCCCCCTTCATATGCCTCTTTTACTGTTAGGTGAGTATCACCACACGACTTTCGGAAATGATAATGCATGCAAATTTGGCCAACATTTGTGACGTTATGTCAAACCTTATCACCAAATCAACATGTTTGCCCTTCATTTATCTAAACGTCCCTACTCATGCAATTTGCGTGTATTTCGTCTTTTCTGGATGTCTGAATTATGTGTATGATAACTTCAAATAATCATAAATGTGACCATGCATAAATGCATACCATCAAAATGATTAAAATGATAATGTTAATGGCCATGCGCCTTTGCACAACACTCAAAAAAATTCAAATACTTTGCATTTTAACGGACCATACATTCAACAACTCAATTTTACATTCTTTCAGTTATAATAAAGAAAGGCTTTCGTTTTGTGTGCAAAAACAACTTGTAGATCATGAGATGATGGGAAATTGGAATGGAAACCATTTTCAAAATTGTGTGTACGAAATGTCGATGTACCATATCAGGTGGGGTGTCCTGCTGCTGTTTTTGCACCATTATTTCGTTTGCTGTCATTGCAATGTCACAACGTACACGTAGGGCAGGCACACAAAATATTCCAGGTAAATGTTATCATTAAGCATACTGTATGTGCTGCCAAAACTGATGCTTCGCAACAAAGATAGAAAGTGCTAATATTAGGTTTCGTTTCTTGTGTTTCACTCAGCGAATGCGAAATTTGAGTATGTAAATCGAGGTTTACCAAGAAAGACGAGCAACGAGCATCGAAAGCATTAAGCGTAAACAAGTGACGAAATGGTGCAAGATTCATTTTGAAGTTTGCTAAAGTTTTGTGCCTTATCAGCACGCAAAGTCATATAAATATCCACGAAGATTCCCATTTCGCCCAACTTCAGTTATTGAACATATCGTATTCATTTACTCAGAAAATATTGTAAGTGATGTCTTAGTGTCTACGGGTGAAACAGCTCAGCTTCAGTGTTAACTAATGGATATCATCAAAGTAAAGGTGGGCTTACCCACCCTATTCATGTGCATGATATTGGCGTCGTGCTGCCAAATTGGATCGTCTTTAGTACGTAAGTACGACATCTTGATCTGCATTTTTCGAATATCCATGTATTTGACTGACAGATTAGATATGAAGATGGTCATAAACATGTAGGCCCAAAAGTAACATACATACTTCCTATAAATTACGTGAAAATCTGAAATTTAAGCAATTTTGTGAAATCCTTAATGTCATAATCACTGCATTTAGTACCTTTAACACATATTGTAATGTGGAAAGTTAATATTTTAGAAATGTATTTAAGACCAAAGATTATTCATTGTCTTCACTTTTACCCATACGTAAAATAATATGTACATAATATATTTATAATATACTTGAATATATCTGTAATATACTTAATATATATGCTACAAAACATGTTATATTTATAATGTATATGAAATATCTTCTACAAATATATAATGTGGCAATGCATAATACATAATATATTTTAGGAATATACATTTCATATATTCTTATGTACAAAACACATTATATTTATAATATATTTTCTGCATGTACATTTCATATACATGTACTTTCATATATCTGGGAAATATATACTGTGCATAAACAATTAAATACTGTTCCTAACTTTAATATTAAATTAGCAAAACATAACCAAGCAGGTTGGTCATTCGGTTAACGTCCCTGCCTGCTGTCTGGGAGACTGGGTTAGCTTCCCATGTCGGCTGTTTAGACTGCAGTTTTCGTGGTTTTCCATAATCTCTACAGGACTAATTGTCGGTAGAGCCACCCTCCAAAATCGGATCCGACCATTACACCTATTTAGTTAACCATAGTGCCTATATTGCTTGCCTTTGCTTTTTTTCCTATTAACAATATTTGCCACATATTCCCATTATGCATTGCATATATTAACAGCATATTTTCAATACATGAAGGACTATATTTCAGGTATTTATTTCATACACTACAGCATATGCTTCACATATATAATGATAACATTTATAATATATTATTCATATATGGAATTGGGCTAATTTTGGTATATGTTCCATATACATGAATAAATAATATGTTTCAAAAAATATATTTATTACATCTTTTTTTCCCATATGGATATAAGCTTATTCCACTCAGCTAATGTCATTTGGTGAAGAGGGGGGGTTACTAAGCCCATACCGTTATTCCTTATAATGTATTAACACAAAGGCAAACTCAAAGCAGCACAATCTTAAATTCGAAAAGCCATCGATAAAAAAGTGAAAAGTTAGATGGAAATTCATCTGCACTTCAGATGGTCATCTTGCAGTACAATGCGTGTGATGAACCACATTAAGATGGACTCGAATGTCAATTTGTAGTGTGCAGACACGTTATGCATCCTAAACCCCATTGTGTATGTTACCTTAATTGCACACATGCTTTTGGCTCACAGATAGCAGCGAATTCCTTGTCCTTAAATGAGTAGCAAACGGACAAAGTAATATTTCGACATTAAAAGCATGAAATGGCGTCCAACCAACCATTTGGTATTATTCACAGCTTTCTTGTCTCATGTCTAGCTTCTGCTGTCCACCCCAGCAATGTCAGCGTTGTGGAAGGTGATTCCATCACTTTGGAATGTCGATTAGCTGTGAGCTACAAGCTGTACTGCTTCTGGTTCCACAACGGGACTTACCAAAATTTCGAGCATTCCTACGTCCACGACAATCGTCGAACTACGACCACGTCACACAACTGCAACATTACAATTCGCAACTTTTCCAGAACTGATGCAGGTGATTGGCAGTGCTCAACCGGCAGTCTAACAATACCATCATCGAAAAAGGCACATTTAAGCTTCCAGCCGAGTACAGGTCAGAAAACAATTACTTATTTTTTTTAAAAATTGACAATTTCAATCAGAGTTTCCCCAAAAACTCAATTTTCAACATCCCTGATTTTCCCCTAAGTTTTCCAGATTTAAAAAAAATGTCCCTGGAATTTAAAAATGCGAAAACATGACTCAATGCAAAATTATGCAAAATTGTTCAGTGTTCATAAACACGACGTTAACGCAAGTTTCGAAAGGAACTTCAATTTTAATAAGAAACCAGCAATAGAGCGCACATTTCAATCAAAAAAACTTAAATTTAGATTAATTTTTTTCAAATGTAATGTAATTTGATTATTGATTACGTCCACATAATTGCTTGTTTCAACTGATAGTTTGACTTAATAAAAATCATTACATTTTTCTATGTCTGGTTAATTTTCTTACAATCAGCAGAAAAAAATGCAAAGGTTTCCAAAATCTTGTCATAGAGGGTATTTTTGAAATCTGGTTGTAGTTGGTCAGATAATGTCAACAGTGAAAACGGGGAATGAAGTCACTACGAGTTTGTGACATCAAATTCATGCATCATGTTCTGACGAAGTGTGTAATTTCTTGACTTCTGTGTCAAGAGATTTATTAAATTTCCCCAACTTTTTTAAAACAAACCAATGTTTCCTGAATTTTCCAGGCCTTTCCAACTTTCCATTTCTTCCAGGTCTAGGGAAGCCATGTATACTTGTGTAAACAGGAGAATGTACGTAAAATGAGCTTCTTTAATTGACAGATATTGCCATTCATCCATCCAACGCCATCGTGAAGGAAGCTCACGATGTGATTGTACAATGCGAGCTGAAACATGATTCTCCAAGCTGCTTTTGGTTCCAAAACGGGATGGCTGTTCGAGTTTACCATGCCAACGACACCGGCGAATATATAAACTTTCTGAGTCCCGCTGCCAATCACCAGCTGACCAGAAACTGTTCAATCAAAATTAGCTGGTTTTTAGACTATGATATTGGCTACTGGCAATGCTCATCAGGACCTTCACCAACATCGCACAAGGCGTTCTTGACGTTTCCATCAGGTATGGGAGTTTAAAGATTAAAACATGCATGTACATTTCAAAACTGTTTGGAAAACTGATATTTCAGGAATTTCTTTTAAATATAACAGCATGCTTGCTTCAATTGCTAGCTTAATTAAAATATTACAAAAATTACCGAGACATAAAAACAATTACATTTTTCTTTGTCAGGTTGTCCTTCTTATAATTAGCAAAAAAAAGCGAAGATTTCCAAATTTTTCTCAGAGAAGGTATTTTGTTTAGATCTGGCTGTATAGATTCGTTCCATTTCCCTGACTTTTCCCAGTTTACCATGGCTGGAGGGACTCTGTAAAACGGATTTTATAAGTGCATTGTCTAAAACGGGTGGTTTTGAATAATGGGGGAAGTTTTGTCCTGGATGGATTGGGAATTAAACAAATGGGACACGAACATAGATTTTTCTGCAAGCTTAATCCTTATGTACATACATGTATAGCAAAAACTAAAGGTTACATTCATAAAAATGCCATCTTTTTAAACGTTCAGATTTTGATGTCCATCCCACAAATGCCACTGTTTTGGTAGGCGACAACGTTACATTGGAATGCGGTCTAAACAAACAAACTCGATGTTCTTGGTCGCAAAACGGGATTCCTGTTTTAGTACTCCACTACAGCGGTCGTTACCGGTTTCTAAATCGCCATCTTTATATATCTAACAATTGTTCCATGAGAATTTACGGATTTCAAAAACATGATGCTGGTTATTGGCAGTGCATTAGTTCTGCATTAGACAATGTAGCGTCTGCAGCGTCATCAAAAGCATATTTAACAATTAAAACAGGTAAGATCTATATAAGGAAAGTAGCGAAGCACACGAAATTTGATTAATCCACATAAATATTCACTTAATGGTTTTTCGCATTAGTATATCAGCACAGATTTGGTTAACACGATATTGGCGCACCACTTTCATACGTCACTTAACATGAACACGAAAAGTACTTTTATTTTCGTTCAATGGAAAGTTAATTTAATTTCGTGGTAATTTTCTATGTAAATTTCCACAATACACACTGTCGTTAAAATGTTAAAATTAAATTTAATTCAATAAATTCAATCTTTAAATTCAATTTGAACATTTACAACAATTTAAATTCACAGTGAATGTTAATAAAATTGTAATTCTTTACAGGCGGAAGTTAAAAAATCAAAATTAACGTCTTAAATCTTGACATTCCATTATCTTTCAGATAGTGGTATCGCCGTCCATCCTTCTAACGCAACTGTTGAACGTGAGGGCAACGTCATTTTAAGATGCGAATTAAGTCAACCAGCTCGGACATGCAACTGGTTTCGAAATGGAAATCGTGCTTCTGTCAGTCCAATTTCCGAATACAACGTATTTCTGGAAGACGATGCCAGCCTGCATAGGTTGACCAAAAACTGCTCAATCAGAATTCGTGCATTTGCTGAATTTGACGAAGGTTACTGGCAATGCTCTTCAGGGGATGTGCCGGCATCACAAAAGGCGTACTTAAAGCTCCAACCAGGTAATTTAAAGTTGGCAGTTTGAAGTTACAGATTGGAAAGCCTTGGTAACAAATTTGGAAATGCCCATACAATAATGGCCATTGTTTTGGAAGTCAACTGATGTTGGTCAACTTGAACAGAGTACAACGTTGAACTGCATGTAACAAGGTAGTGAATTGCAAACTATTTAAAAAGAAATTTAAAGCCACGACAAGCAAATCTGATACGTATTTTCAAAACTTTATTAATAAAGTGATTCTATAAGATTCTATGTAGGCCAAAATTCGCAAATCAGATTTTTTTTATCAAACATATATTAGAAGGAATGAGCTTTTAGTGTGCAGGGTGTCCTACAACCACACCATGCAATAAATGTTGGGTGTTGAACGAGGATACCAAGACAAGTATGTTGTGCCAATAAACCCAGGGACGAATTTTCCTAAAGTTGTTGTTTTCTATAACTCAGATTTTGATGTCCATCCCTCAAATGCCACTGTTTTGGAAGGCGACACTGTCACACTTGATTGCGGACTAAGTCGAGATGCTACTTTCTGTTCTTGGAAACATAACGGAACTTCAGTTTCAGTATATCACCATAACGCTCGTTACCGGTTTTTATATCGCTTGGCAAATATTCTTCCATACAAAAATTGCTCCATGAGAATTTACGGAATTACCAGAACTGATGCTGGTTATTGGCAGTGCGCACGAAGTGTTGGATTCTCCAAAATTTTATCGTCAAAGGCATATTTAACGGTGAACGGTAAGATCTAGTAAGTTATACATAACCGGTCTATATGGTGTACTTTATATGTTTCATAGACTATTGAGTTGCTGGAAATGTGGTGTTTTGGAACCTTGAACCAACATATACCAACATGTTAATTCCTACAAACCCTCATATGTAGGTTCCAACATGCTTACAGCAAGCCACACATTGTGCAACCACCATATGCACATCACCACCACCACCACCACCAACATACTTCAATTTAGACTACAAAACATTGAAAAATTCCCAATTTTCAAAATAAAAATACGTTTAAAAGGTCTTTGATTTGAAATACAGCTGATTCTTACAGAAATATTAATTTTATAGCAGCTTGCAAGCCAAAGCTCCACATACCAGAATTACATGTACATCACATACCACAGATCCATCATGATCCCAACATTTTTGCTGAAACCATGCATCATGTCCCCAACATTTCCCCACATTTTCCATTAATGTTTAAACCAGCAAAAAAAAACACTTGAGAATATAAGGGAAACGCGACTTCTACCCCTTTCACCCCATTTATTCCCAGGTAATCAGTGAGAACATCTCTAACCTCTTTGGCAACACTTGTGAGCCACTTTGATTCAAAGGAGTATTTTCGGAGTACTCATGTCCATACTCGAAAAGACGTGATGTCTAGCTCCCCAATGTGCTGACAACGCCCCGTAAAAATCAATTGGGCGGTTTAACAAATTCCTTAAAACGTCAAGGCGATATCTCTACAAAGCATTGGACTAGTTTCAAAATAATTTTCCTATTTCATACTTTCAGATGGAAAAAATTATATCGCAATCCATCCTTCCAACGCAACTGTAACACGTGGAACCAACGTCACTTTAACATGCGAATTAAGCGAACCATCCCGAACATGCAAATGGTTCATAGATGGAGATGAAGCTACAGTCGGCCCTGATTCCACGTTCAACAAATATCTGGACGATGATGCCAATCAACGAATGACCAAAAACTGCTCGATTCAAATTGGCCTTTTTCATTGGGCAGATGTTGGATTCTGGCAGTGCTCATCGGGATCTGGACCAGCATCCGAAAGAGCTTATTTAACCATGAAAGGTTAATTTCAATGCCGATTACCAGTAAAATTCATAGTCGTATCAAATAATATAACGGAATGTTACATTACTTTCATTGCTTAGCTGCGAATTTCGATGTCCAGCCTCGTAATGCAACCGTTAAGGAAGGCAGCAGCACCATTCTAGAATGCCAATCAAATGCCATTTGGCCTCGTGAAGTCTGTTTTTGGTTACACAACGGAAGTGTTGTTTATGCGCGTAACTACCATGGGCGATTCCTGCTTCCATATAACATTAGCCAAAGAACCGACAACTGTTCCATGATAATTCATGGGTTCACCAGAGCTGATGCTGGTGATTGGCAGTGTGTTATTATCGATAGCCAATCCCTTAATAAAATCACATCGACAAAGGCTTACTTAACATTCTGTAAGACATTAGAATCGGGTATGGCAGTTGAGTCGATAATTATTTTTATGAATTGCTTCAGTATTGTGCCTTAACTTTTACAGTAGCTGAATCAACAGTGGCTGAGCAATCCAAGATCACAACCAAAGAGGATCTTCCAAGATCTTCACCCAAAGTAACACAAATAACTGTTGGTAGGTTAATGTTCTTATTAAGCGAATCGAATACCTTCTTACTTTTTGATTGAATCACACCGTTTGAGACCATTAAATGCATTGCAGTGAAACCAGTGGAGGTAACAACAAAAGGGTATTCAGTGCCCTACACCGCTACCGAGGCTAAAGAATCGACTGAAACTGTACTTCGTAAGTATTAGAAATTAATGGATTGCATAATTTTTTTGTTAAATTCTAATTGACTTCGGTAAATCATTTTAAAGCCGCCGAAGAAATTACAGTCCAACCAGCGACGGTTAAGCAGTCTGAAGTAAAGATTGAACCGAGTTTAATAGAACCTGCCAACACCATAATTAAAAACGATAAACCAACTGCAACAGTTCAAGGTAAAGATACCAAGTTGCACACTAGAATAAACATTGGGATTAATGTCCATATTTTCCTATTTCCATATCGTTTCCCATATCATACAAATCACTTAAAATGTATTTCCATCAATGATCTAATTTGTCTAATGTACATGCATCGTGAAATTTCCAGAACCTGATGCCCACCAACATTCAAACCTTGCCTCTACACATGGCACGACTCGCAATATTTGGATATTTTCCATCTTGGGCGTGGTGACAGGAATTTTGACTGTTACTGCAGTGACGGTCTATTGCAAGAAAGCCAGAGGTATTTATATTTTTTTAAATATTAAGTAAAAACTAGCCTTTATTATGCTATTCATCTGATCCACTATTACGTTTACACAGCCAATAGGTATCGCAGAGATTCCACTGTCAATTTGATGTCAGAAAACGGCAATTAATTAAGCATCGTCTTGCAAAATTTGGTACTACTTCATAATAAAAACAACCAAGAAGTTAAAATAGAACAGTAGTTGTACCGGCAGTTAGTTTTTGCCAATGTGACTAATCTCAGTTTCTCCATTGTTCTCGATGTAGTCCTTGTGAATTTGACATAGGAGTTCAA
>JAQFYZ010002772.1:0-15608 GCA_034695085.1 Cylindroiulus punctatus | reverse complement strand
AATGTAACATTTTTGCAGATACATTATATTTTGTGAAAATTTTGATGAACTAAGAATCAATTGCATAACATTTGCATGTGACAACATGTGACAAAATGTGACAAATATCAAATTCTTGGATGTGACAAAATGTGACAAAATGTGATATAGCTGGCCACATGCCTGTGCTAACAATTGAAGCAAGCAATTCTGTGGAAGAGATCGATAATGACGTTTTTAAATTTGAACAAACTAATCTAAATTTGAAGCTTTTTGTTAAAATATGTACTCCGTTGCTATTACTTTTTTAAATTTGCGCTAACCTCATGTTTATAAACAATGAGCAAGTAATGTAGCATTTTTTACATTGACAAATGTCATATTTTCGCATTTTAATGGCCATGGTTACAACCTGGAAAAGTCAGGGAAAAATCGTTTTTTTTTTAGCTTCCCAACCACCAGGCAACCACTGCCAGCCTACGAACCATTACTAGAAGCCACTTTCTCATAGTGTCTACGTGCGGAGCAGGGCATATTCTATAGTGCAGAATGATCATGAAGGGTGCATGGTCTGAAAATACAAATTCTGATATCTACAACTGTACATGTACATGCTATACCAGAATTGCCCCTTAAGCCCATATACATTAAGTTATTCACTTGGAAGCAGACTTTTTAGTCACCCTGTGTGCATCAAAGCGTACTCAGACTTAAGTTTCTAGGTTGTGGTCAGTCGAAGGCTGATGGTCATCCCAAAGCTGGGTTGCTATTTTTTGTGCTAAGTCCTGTTTTGATTTGGGATAATCGCCCCCTCTGTAGCCTTCCTCACTGAAACCATTTCCGTGTTAATGGTCGAATTTTGCGCCGCCATCTTGCCCTTAAGACCCTGTAATGGCGCCTGGTGTCCAGAAAACAAATCAACGATAAGCCTAATCGGGAAACTGCACCAGTGCTGTTAATGGGAATAAATTAACGCGAGAAAATAACGGGTGCGAAACGAGCCGTTGCAAGCGATAAGAAGCAGGATGACGTCGTAATGGTCCAGGGGGCGCTGCGAGCTTCCGGCTCTTTCTAATGGTCACCTCTTGCCATTGTTGGAAGTACATGTAGTTTGGGCCGATGAGGTGGATGACATGGTGATCACATAATACTTGAACAGCCACTGAAGGGCTTTGTGTCAATTCCTTCTAGTCAAAATTCAGTCACTTTATGGAGTCATGCGAAATCAATACATAATTCGACTCAGATTTTGCGAAGAGAAGTCATTTCGTGTCTAATGGTGTGAATAATAAAGGTAAAAGTTAAGTCACATAAGGCGATTCACTTAAGTCTCAGGATAAAAGTCTCGGGATAAGTGTCATCATGCAGTCAATCAGCAATCTCAATGGAGGAAATCAGCAATAAGGCAGCAATCAAATTGCAATCAGATGGCAAACACAATGGTACAAGTGCCTTCTTCAATGGCACAATTGCAATCACTTTGAGATAAAATGCGCCGCAATCAGATTGCAAACATAATGGCACAAGTGCCTTCTTCAATGGCACAATTGCAATCATTTCGAGGTACAATGTAATGTAAGATTGCATTAAGATTGCCCTCTGAGTGTGGATTGGATTGCACTCAGAAAGGCAATTTGATTGCAATCTGATGTCACATTTTACCTCACAATGCACGCAATCCATTTTCCAATAAGAAGGCTTGTGCCATCATTTTTTTTACTGATTGCAATCTTTGGTTGTATTCAGATTGCTGATATGTCAGATTGCAGATTGACTGTACGATTTTACTTTTCTTGAATGCATTTTGATGGCATATATTCGTTGCAAGATAGGCAGAAGACACTTACTGTATGTAACTTTAAGAAGTCAGTATAAGACATGTAATCATAATTTGTTTCAGACACAAGTGTATAGTTTTGAATTTCCATACATTCCTCCTCCTCTTTTAATTGATCGTTAACAGTTTCCATGTCATTTCTTCAAGCAAGTGTATGTCGCAATGACACTTAATTTCATTGCAAACGCTTAGGGAATTTGACGCATTTTTGCATGGCCAATGAAGATAAGTTCTCCCTGTCATCTGACGCCATTGGCTGTCCTTAATCAACACGTTCGATACGCTTCCGGTACCTCAATTTGTCAACTTAATGGGCCTTAGTTCATTAAAAACTCGTTATCGTTAGGCCTAAGCCCAAAACGAACTGCTTATTATCACATCGATATGGGTGACGTCAGTGTCGCTCCAATGATGACACCCTTGGTGGGAAGGGGGGGGGGGATGGATTGTTTATTTATTGCCCAAATCGACGACAATAACTCGAGACAATGCGGCGCTCATTGTGGGACCTAGTTATTAAATCATTCTGCAATCACTGCAGTTTGTTTTATGGAGCGTCGTTAATTAGCCGAAGCTAATCAGTGACGCACAGTTGCTGTTCTTGCATCTACAACTGTGTCTGTGTGAAAGCACCAAATAGAGCAGGGACAGTGAGAAAGTGGGCTTCTCCTAACGCCAGAATTTCGCGAGGTTCTTTCCCGAAATGGGCAATGCAGGCGCCATTGCACCTTCAATGACCGACGCCTCTACCACATGGCGGCTGCATTGCCCATTTCGGGAAAGAGCGTCGCGAAATGAAAGCATGGAATTGGAATCCGAGCAAATGAAGTGTGCTAAGCGTTTACCAGTAACCAGAAAGTGCCAATTGAGCAATTCGTACCTTATTTATTGAATCTAGCATTTTTGTACTACTGTGTTTCCTCGAATATAAGACCAAGTCTTATATTCTTTTTTACTCCAAATTGAGCACTGTTCTTATTTTCGGGGGATGTCTTATTTTTTCATGTACAAAAATCAAAATCTTTCCTGTCAACTATCCATTCACCAGCTCGGACACCCTGTATTCAACCATTGTTTGCTGGGAATTTTTATCCAAAAATGGTTTCCACTAAATAAACATCCAGCTGTCTGTCCCCAATTGAGTGGTTAGGTCATTGTGGACGCACTTTCGTACCACACTGCCCATTCGCCACATGTTAACGAGATATGCAAATAGCCTGAATCGATCGTTAACAACGACATGGATGTTGGTGCAACGTGCAAGTGTCAACACACCAATCGTTGAAGGTGGACACACAGAACAAACCAAATTTATCACAATCGCACAAATCGACAAGATGACGTCATTTTTTGCTCCCATTTGATATCAAATTTAAGGTTAAAAATATTGTTTAAGGTGATGTCATAATGTCCCTAACATGGTGGGGGTGGTTTGGGGTTTTAGGTCACAATGCCTCAAAGGCAAAATTGTGCCAAAACAGTGGCACAGATTGTGCTAATTTAGGTATTGAATAATATGTAATAATAATGATATAATTATTATAGAAGATATATGATATCTAATATATGGTAAAAACATATAACAAGAATAAGACAAGAAACCCCTAACAAGTGATGTCAAACATTTAATGCTTGAAATGCTGTCATTTTTTTTGAGAAAAGCACAGCAATTTATCGTGAAAATGCACATCAATTGGCCATGATACAAAAGGATATCAGAGTACTGTTCTTCGAATAAATTACAAGTTCAAAATTTGTTTCACCATGTAGAATGGTTGAACCACTGGGACATAACTTGTTTTTCCAAGTTATTTCTGCCCAGGCCCATTTGTTTATAAAAGCGTGAAAAATTTTGGGAACAAATAGTGATTTGCTTCGTAGCATTTTCTTTAAAAATAAACAATGTAAACATTTTATAATGGATTACGTGAATATTCGATAATGCATGTTTTGTAAACTATCTCGTAATTTTGTCATATTTATGTTTGAGAAAATATATACGGTATGTTTACGAGTGTTTCATTATGTTCAAAGCAGGACAAAAATGAAGTCCTTTGTGGGCATGTATTAAAAGTGCACCTTAATTTGAATCATCAAAAATGAGCAGTGAAATACCTTGGTAAATGCACCCCAAAGCGTTGTTGGTGGCTCAGAATGACACATATGGCGCTGTTAATCGCCTTCTGTGGGCTTTAATTTAAAACAAGTTTTAACGAAGAAATGCTGAGATATTTGATAAATTGTATATTTAACTTAGTACGACTTTAACACCCAACAGCTGCCAGTGGCGTCTGACGATGTACGTGTAATGTGTAAAGCAGAAGGGCTCCTTCTTGTGTATACACCACTTTAATACGAAGAATAGAAAAAGATGGATTTGGTAAACGATCATTGTTTACTGGGGCAAAAAATGCCAAAAAAAGAAAGTCGGGAAATGAAGACGAACGAGAAAAGTGGTGGCAGATGTGAGGAAAACTAATGCGTTTTCTGAATGGATGAGAAAATATTCCTAAGCTTAGATCCTTGTTGAAATGACGTAATAGTGTCTAATGATGCCCTTGGGACATCAGATATACTGGGAAGGACCAGTGATAATTTTTGGAATGGTGTGCTAAGAAGTTTCCTTCAATTTCTAACATTGACAAAAAATGATTTTACTTAGAAAAGAAAGTGTTCTCTCAATGAAATTCGTTTGGAAAGCAATTAAATGTTTAGTCATTTGAAACGTCCAAATATCATGTCATTATCTTATCGTTATCATGATATCATTGAATAACTATCAAATGCATCATTCGTGATTCAGTCTTTTTGAAAACTCCTAAACTTTGATGACATACTGTACATGTAATACTTGAACGACCCTTTTTAATTTGACTGATGAAATATTTCTGGCATTAAATGCTTGAACGTCCATAGCAAATTTCTGCCAGTTTCATTTACAAGGAAGTTGTGGCCATTTCCGGATACCTTTTCTTCAGAATCACCATGCATGTACACTTTATTCTCAAATTAAACTGCTCTGTGTTTTTAACCCCAAAAAATATATAAATCTCGTAAAGTGCATATACATTAGCTGGTTCTATTCACCAGTGGATTATAACCCTCTGCATGCCAATATGCATGTATTTTGTGATGAAATAGCTGACATTCTTCTCTGAGGGTTCTTGTAAGCTTTCGAGTTTTTTTCACGAAAATTAAGTGGTTAATTAATTCGCCCAATTAAGGGCCTCTCGTAAATTGCTGTTGAATTTGGTCGACATCGTGGCTAATTTATTCGCAGCGAGCCGAATGATTAAATTTTCAATAATCTGTTTACGGTTTTCCTTAAGGAGCTGTTAAGGAAGGGATGCAGGTTTCATTGGCTTTTATTGGAGGCAAAGGGCCTCTATCGATTGCTGGTCTTTTCTCTGTTTAATGGATGTATGCATATTGACCCTAAAGGAATGTGTTAGGACACAGATTTAATTCTGCCTTTTTTTGTCGTCCGAGCAAGCCTCACACACATTTTAAGACTTCGACGTAGGTTTACTACTCAAATTTATTGGAAATTGCAATAAAATTGAATTTATGGGTAAAGTTAGTGCATTTCCTGGAAATTGATAACATTTTTGTATTGGTCTTTAGAGTTTTTGAATTGGCCACTCTTAATGGTTCTAGTTCACTCTTTGAGTGTCATTTTGCATTTGTGACCCATATCGCCTTTAGTGGAACCACAAAGTGATGGAACTGAAGGTCAGCCAATCAGAGAGATGTGGCTTGTCGATTAACGCTTCCATGTTTCTTCAGTCGGTGAAGGTCTGTTCAGTGGCACTGATTGTACGCAACTAAGCTAAATTAATTGCCAACAGGCAATTGGCTCCTATTGGTCGGCAGATTTGACCCAGTTCTATCACTTGTAATTTTACTACATGATGTATATGCATATCACAACATGCCAACTGCAAAATGCTAGATTCAAAAAAATAAGGTACGAATTGCTTAATTGGCACTTTCTGGCAAACATCCAGTCCATTTCCATTGCTCACCAATTGTATTTAGTTTTCGGTTACACATTGTTTAAGCGATGTTCTTTCCCGAAATGGGCAATGCAGCCGCCATTGCTCCTTCAATGACCTTCACACAAGTCTCCTGGCTGCTGCATTGACCATTTCGGGAAAGAACCTAGGGAAAGCTGGAATTTGAAAGGAAATCCTAACAGAGTACAGGTATGAATGAAATGGACAGGATTTCGTACCATATTTTCTTGAATCTAGCTTTTTTGTAGTTGGTGCATTGGAATAGGCTGATAGTTGATGTCATGTTGATGTAGCTTTTCCAGTGTGCGTGAAATCAGGCAGATATGCTCTTCGACTTCAACAACCAATCTTCCACCAATCCTGTTTGTCCTGCCCATTTTTCGCCATTTTAGGGCCTGTTCCCAAAGGGCACTTATTTCACATACGTTTCCCCCTTACGTCATTTCCAAGTTGATTTTCCAAACTCCATTTCGAATTCGTACCCTGCCTCACTCCTGAGAATTGCGATTCATCACGTGTTTTCCCAGTAGTGAAGTTTGTAAATTTCCAGACCCTCGTGATTAATGAATTTTGGTGTTTTGGGAACAGCGTCATTTAATGACCACCAGATGGCCTTCTGGTAACCACAGGCTCTCGTTAATCACTCCTGCCATTTTAATTGGCTAATGTACCGTTAATGCCTTTTCATAACTGCTCATATGGTTCAAAGCACGCATATTGTATGTCCAGTTTTAAACAAAATTGAGTTACATATGTAAGAATCACACGGGTGATAGCGTATAGTTACGTAAATATAGTCAGATGAATCTGGTGAAGGTAACTTTAAAAGAAAGTAATCACAACTTGATGACATCGGTATAGTCCCTGCTCTAAACGTGAACAAACAATGTTGTATTTCAGCTGTTCGCAGATTATCCTTTCTCATTTTTTGTCATTTTGTGTGATTTGACCTAACCCAGCCTGAATAAGGTAATAAATAAATTAATTTCTGGTTTGGCTGTCCTTAACTTCCTGGCAATCACTGCCAGCCTACGAGCTGTGAGGGGAAGCCCAGCTTTCCATAGCCTATAGTGATCAACATGTAAAACAGCCATTTTTATTTGTAATTTGTTTCTCGTAACACGTAACTACATCTCAACTACTGAAATGGTGTAGTTTCAGTGAAAAAAATTGCTTCAGAAATAGGGCAAATTATGTAGGGCAAGCTGTGCAAGCTGTGCAGCCAAAAATTAAGATGGAAAATCCAAATGCAATTTGAAATGACCAGGTTGCTCGTAGAAATTGACGTAAAATGATTGGATTTCTTCTTCTGAAGGAGCTTGAAAAGATATTGAGTGGATCGTCCAAAAGGAGAGGAAACCTGGGTCCCCCTTATCCCATTGTTTGAATCGCTCGTTCGCATTATCGTCTTTTGTTTTATAAATTGGCAAAATTGAAGTTTCGAGCAAATTATGAAGCGTTTGGCTGCTTCGAGGAGAAATCCTATTGGCTGGATCGACATGAAAGGATGAACCCTGGCGTGAAACAATGCCTAATTATTGGACTGGATCCTCCAGGGTCGACGTGAAATTCAATGAAATATCGAGCGGAAACGGAGCACGAAAAATGAAATTTGGGGCTTTCATTTGTGGGCAGGCCGAAAGGTGGCGCTGGTGGACGAGCCAACCGGAAATGCACTGGTGATCGGACGATATAATGTGCTCTTACATTCTGTATATTGATCTATCTGTGGTCATAAGAAATGACTATAATCTAACAAATTCCCAAAATACGTTAAAAAAAAATTCACCATGATATCACCATGGTAATGAATTAGTCGTTTTCCGCCTCCCATATTCCGGTATACATTGGTATTATTAGTATATTCTGGTATACATTCAATGGTGCATTCAGTATATTCTAGTATACATTGTATTCCTTTTATTCAATATATTCTGGTATACATTGGTTTATTCTGTATATTCTGAAATACATTGGTGTTATTAGTATATTCTAGTATACAATGTTGTATTCTGTATATTCTAGGATACATTCTTGCATTCTGTATATCCTTTTATACTGTTTATCCTGGCATACATTGCTGTATGCTGTATATTCTGATATGCATTGGTGCATTCAGTATATTCTGGTATACATTGGTGTAATCAGTATATTCTGGTATACATTGTTGTATTCTGTATATGCTGGGATACATTGTTGTATTCTGTATATCCTTTTATACAGTATATTCTGTTATACATTGTTGTATTCTGTATATTCTGGGATACATTGGTGTATTCTGTATATCCTTTTATACAGTATATTCTGGTAAACATTGATGCATTCTGCATATCCTGGTATACCATGGTGTATTCAGTATATTCTGGTGTAATTCTAGTATTTCTGGTGTAATTCTGTAATTCTAGTACATCACGTGAGATGTGAGAGTACATCACTTTGAGATTAGTATTGTCCAAGTCAGGTTTGCAACTTAATCAAAATTTTGCTGCATTCTTTCTAGTTGTAAATTGTTCGTCGATTGAAAACCTATAAGTTAAAAAGCTGATGCTAAGTAGCGATAAATCCGTGTGCCTTAAGGCTGCTTTTCCCGAGTCATAACTTTTTATTTTATACATTTTTTGGCACGAATTTTTCGTCAAAGTTGTCGATAGTCGTTACACTGTTTGGTCGTATAAAATTGCTTAACGCCAATTTCGTTAGCCAATAACTCAACACTTAGCAAAATGGGTTGTCGAGTCAACGAATTCTGTCTTAAATTTATTATGAAAAGTAATTTCACGGCTTATATCCGAGGGAGTTTTATGTCAGTCAAGGGGCATTTATGGTAAGTCATAAATGTCACAAAATCTTGTTCGACAATGGAGGAAAATGTACTTTTCTTGCTGCATGACTTGCTTTTCAAATTATTTCGTATTTTCCCTCTGAGTAAATAAGCTTTTTATTTGACTTTCCATCATTTTTTTCTAACTATTCATTGACGTCCTTTTTTTATGAAGTTTGCTTTTCAGACATTCAGGAAAGCTATGAGAAAATGAGAAACTTGGGAAAAATTTAAAAAGAAAAAACTTGGGAAGAAATCTGGACCAAAATGGAAATGTTTCAAATATGGATCCCAAATATTAAAATGAAAATATAGTTGGAAAAAATTCATAAATGGCCATTATGATTTCAGTTATTAAAAATCAGTTATAAAAAAGGTAATGAAAAATGCATAAGCTATGCAGGAATATATAAATTAACTTAAGCAATGTAGGTAAATATGAAAGATGAGATGAGGTTTATTTGATGCCTTATCTTGGCCATGTACATGTATGTTATGAAAAATATGATAATTTGCAAGTTGAAATTGAGAATAAATTGCATGCACTAAATGAATGTTTGAAGATATGCAGACAACAGTGAAATTGGGTGGATAAAAGCGAAATTTTATCTAATATATCAATATAATGTGGCAATTTGAAGTTAAGAAAAATATAAAGCTCGTTAAATGGGTAATAAATTTGCCCTGAAATGAACGTGTGCAGACATATGTAATATGAAAGATAAAATTCCAGCAACGTAAATATACTTACATCAGAAACATAAATATTATTTTAATGTTTTAATATGAAGTAGATTTAAGATAATAAATGCAGACAACGTCTAGATGGAAAATCATGCTAATATTGCTTACATAATTGCTTGTTATCTTTAGGTTTGAAATAATTCGACATCAGGCGTTTATTGTTTTAACTAAGTGAAAAAGTTTTTGAATGAAAATAGTTCGAATATATTCTGAAAAAAATCTTTAGAATGTTTTTTTCTACTGATATCATTTGCATAAAAATGTGATTTGCATAAATGATATTATGGACTTTAAAATAGATAGTTTCAAGCACAAAAAGTCCAGTTATCAGAAAAACTGAAAAACGCATTAGTAAAAGTGTATGAATCACATGGGGCATGGGGCAGTCGATGATTGCGCACAGATATTGTATGTCCAGGTTTTTTAAAATTGATTTTGACCAATATCCTGAGTGTAGGCATTGTGCCCAAACTTAGGCACAAAATAATTGCTAGTGCAATGTAAGCTTATAGTGTAATTATCGGTGGTTCAAATTATTTATGCACACATATTGCATGCCATTATTGTAATGGGGCTGCATATAACTATGGTTGGAGCACCCAATTGTACAGAAACCTATTGGTCCAATTTTATGGATGCAAAAAAATGAAAATGAACATACGCGATTCTGAACAATTTGAAAAGTGGACTTGCATTATCTGTGCTTTAAGACCCATTGAAAGTGCGGGACACCCTGCATAAAATTTCCAGAAACAATTTCTCCTTTCCTAATCAACATAAAAAAATATTTTTTTGTAAACATTAACAGGGACTTGCGTTTTTTGGGATGTGCTCTTAACAACTTATGGAAATGTATATGATATTAATAAAAACGGTAATTCTATGTTTGACCTCTTAATATACTTTATGGGCGATAGATGACAGCACCTGTCGTCTAAATGGGAATATAAGAGATTTACTGTCGTTGGCAAAATAAAGAACATCTGGAAAAATTCTAAAAACGAAATGTCTTTTCATTTTATATAGTGCAGGAACTTACTATCAATATAAACTTTGAATTAACACATTTAGTTTCATTTGAAATTGTCAAAGCTATCCAAAATTATCAAAATTAAATTGCAAAAAATCACTTTCAATGGGCCTTATACCATAGTGATCACATGTTTATTTATCCAAAATTGTCCCAAAAAGTGCATGCATCCAACGTTTTTCCAACCCAATTTAATAATTTATTGTTTGGCTTTTCCCAGTGAAATGCATTCAAAACCACTCAGCCTGGAAACGTTTGTGCAAATGTTATTTTATTGCATTTCGTTTCATAACCAAATTCATAATGCGCAATTTTCTTCGTTGGATCATTCTTTTGAACCATGACTCGAAACCATCTTTTGCATAAAATTCGCAGATAAATGACAGCGTTTTTGTAGTTGAATATAGGATTTGCCAAGCTATATAAACGAAAAAAATTGCTATGTAAGCCCTGAACTTGCTTGAGCATCAACCTGCTATTTCTTGACACAAAAGACGCCTTGCAGGAATCGACTTAAAAAAGATAAATAAAAACCCTCGTCCTTTAGAAATCCCAGAAATATGGTAATTTTCACAATGGCTTAAGCTGGGGGTCTTTTGTGAAAAATGGGTGTTGCCATGGCAACCAGCCAGATGGAGTCTTGGGTCAGGTCAGGTTTATAGCATTGTCAAACTGTCATTGGACTTTTTGCCTTTTCAAATGCTTCATTTATCGCCTAGTTTTGTGTCTGGTCAGGCAAAAACTTGATAAAGACCCCAGAAAATTACAGATAAAAACATGCTGGTTTGTATTGATAAAGATGAGTGGCCGTATTGACAAAATTAGGAACATGATTAAAATAGCCCTTATTGGCCATTATCAAAAGCCATTTTTTCAGATGATGCCAATTACTGCATGTGGCCATAAATAGTTGTTTAACAGACGTTACCAATTAGGAAATGTCCAAAAAAACTTGATATTGACATGTTATTGCAGTCTGTGGTTCAGATGATGTCCCTGAAAAGTATATTAGTATCGAAAATGGGAAGATCATTGAAGAGAAATTTTAGAAATGCATATCAAAAAGAAATATTGGCAGCACTTCTGTATATTCCCTGCTTTAATAATCCGGTTGTCTTCAAAGTCACCTTTGCTACCAGTTGAATTTGCTTTTTAGCATTTTAGGTTTTTGTTTAATGCAAACTTGGAGCAGATCATAATTTGTTTTTAAACACAACTAAATTGTGAATATCAAATATTTAATTTCACTTTGGTTAAGTTTGGTAAATACTCTCATACTTGACAACTTGTGCAACTTTGTGATTAGTCAAACTTCACCATGTCTATGTGCTACATAAAGACTCCTATTGTTATATTATGTATAAAATATTTATGTCCAATATTGCAGGTTATAATCATGCTACTATTCTCAGCTGTTTTAAACCCTTAAAAATGCATCATGAAAGAAATAACTTTTCTTTTTACCAGATGTGCTTTATGGCTGCAGTTGTGATCTGAACTTGTATTTTATTTCGTTTCAAATGGCTTTATTTCCCGAATTGAACACAGACAATAACCAGGTATTATGTCTGAAATTCAATTACTATACCTGCAGTCACGTGATAAAGCCTTTTTGCAGACATAAAAAGGTCATAATTTCAGTTTTTTCGTCACAGCTTTCTATTATCTCACCAAAATGCAGATGACTGGGAACTCGCTTAAAATTCATAAGATTTCGTCCATGAAAACGATAACAGCCATTGTGAGAGTGAATGGAAAAAATATCCATTTCACGCATCCCTTATTTTTGCTGGTCGATTGCGAAAAGAGCTTAGCAGCCAAAATGGTCTCCAAAAATGTGAACAAAATTGATGAGATGCTTAACACACTCTGGGCTTGGGGAACAAAAGGAACGGGTGAAATTTTGAACCAAATTCGGTAGTCAAGTGAAAAAGATTTCCCTTAGAAAACTCCCCAGAATTGAAATAAACTCAGCTGTCAAAATGTGAAAGTTTTTACTACGATTTTTAAATTTTTTATTTTGGAAAAATGCATCCAGGGTAACGATTTCCTAGCCAGGCTGAAAGGCAGAAAAAAACAGGTGATCAGGATTTAACGAAATTTTCTGGTTGACCTTGACAGCTTGGGAAAGGTTGAATTTATTGCTATTTTTGTAACACACAACGATGTGTATATTTTGTTTTTGCAAACAATGCATCTAAGGCAACCATTGGTATGGAGTACTTAGCCAGATTGCAAGATGACAAATGAGGCTCTTCTGATATCGACATTTTTAATTTCACAAAATTTCGGTCAGCCTTTATTTTGAAGTATATCGTTTTTTATATTTTAATTGTATTTTTGGAAAAAATGCATCCAAACATAAGGCAAGCTTTGGTATGGATCAATTAGCAAGATTGAAAGCTATAACTAAATTTTTCTATTCAACAAAATTGTTCAACAAAATTGCTGCTCAACCTTTATTTTGAGTTGATGAGTTTTTGGTTATTTATTTGCATTTTTTTAATAATACAGGGTGTGACAGAAACAATGCAATGGTTTAAAGTTGGTCTTATTAGGTGGCATGCCAAAATGCCCTATGTAGAAGAGATTATGACATTTAATTTATGGTGTGAAGTTAGTGCATCAGGGGTTATCGGGCTATTTATGGGTTATTTATGAAATATTTACAAATCAGTTATGTTGGATCAGATTAGGGCAGCATTAATTAGACAATTTGTATCATGTTCCATAATGGTTTAATTTTGTAAGGTTAATTAAGCGATGCTCTGCATTTATATTTTAGCTAATGAATGGTAGTTTATTTTCAGCTTTTTATTTTGAGTTTAATGGTTTTTGGATTTTGGCATGCAACTCTTTATGAAACTATGGAGTTTTAACTGTTTTTATGTTTTAGTTGTGTTGGTTTATTTTCAGAGGGTAAAATATGTTAGCTGCTCTACTGAACTACCTGTATGATTTTCGTATTTATTGAATACCATGTGAAAAATCCCCGGATATACAACTGATTTATATGCATTTCGGTGTTGTTGAGGTTTATTTACATGAAACAGGTTGTTTAATATTGACAGATTTTGAGCTGAGCTAATTATTGACTCGTTATCAGATTTCTGAATGGAATTTTTATTTTCATAAACTATCCCCAAATAACATCATGTGGGCGTTAATTTTTTGTCATTGTTTCAATTATAATTTCAGCCTTAATGCACTTTCTGAAAAAAATTAAACTTGTATTATGGACTCCAAGCCACAGCTATCATCTGATAGCAACATCCCCTGCTAATTGGATTTATTAATTACATCTTGCTTAATGATCAAACCAGAAATTTTTATTAGCTGCGTGAATTTCTCCACAGTTTAAATTAGCGAAATGATTAATGGGACGGGGATTAGGGTTTGTGTCGCCCAACCATGAATCTGACTCAAGAAATGATTAAATAAGACGCGATAGGCTTCATTTATTTTAATAATCAATTTCTGCAGTCATGACTGTGCATTAATTCCAGGCTCGACATGCGCCCCAAATTAAGGTTTCTTGTTCAGTTATTAACTGCGTTTATGACGAAGCTCAATTAATTTGCGAGCATGGCAGTTTTTGTCATTTCCGAAAAATTAACCTAAATAATTCAGCCATTAATGCGGGCTTGTGTAATCTGATGTCATCATTCTGTTTTAAGTGCTGTCATCGAAAGTTTTATTGATTTGGGAAATAGTTTTGTGGAAAAATTATTTGATCTCATTTTACATTCTCTGGTTTCAGAGGAATTTTATTTGAAGTTGATGGCATAAATTGTCCTAACCAGATTTATTTGTAACAAAATAATGGTGTAGAAAATATATTTTATTTCCTCAAATTCTTTGATCTCAAATTGCAATCTCTGATTTCAAGGGAATTTAATTTGAAATTGATGTCATAAATTGTCCTAATTTGTCCTAATCAGATTTATTTTTGAAATGGTGATGTAGAAAATATATTTTATTACCTCAGATTTTTTGATTTAGGGATTTCAGGGGAATTTAATTTAAAATTGATGGCATAAAATTGTCCCAGCTTCATTAAAAGATTTATTTTTGAATATTTAAAATTATATTCTATGACCTGAAATTTTTCGAACAGATTTTATGCTTTCAAATTGAAATATCTAGTTTCAGGGGTATTTTATTTAACATTGATGGCAGTAAATTGTCCCAGCTTCATAAAGTTTTATTTGTAAAATGGTGACATAGAAAATATATTTTATTACCTCAAACTTTTTGATCAAATTTAATGATCTCGTATAACAATCTTTAGTTGCATGGGGAATTTAATTTAACATTTTTTGCTTTAGCAAATGCTTCACAAACAAATATTTATTTTTCAAATGATGATATAAAAATATATGACCTCAAATTTTAAGATTACAAATTACAATTTGTGGCGTCAGGGTCCCAGCTTCCTAAACTGAATCATTTTAAAAATGACGTAATAAAAAATACCTTTTAGGACCATTTTTAAAATGTAATATGAACAGTTACTGTTGTAAGAAAATACGTGACACATAATTTGACAAGATACAGACACTATTGGGCAACGTTTTTCAACGTCGCTGGGCAACCTTTGTTTGGTAGATCTAATGCATGTCAATTTCAGATTATTTTTGAGCAAAGACAATGGGAAGAGTAAAAAATAAGGCCATTAAAGTGACATCCAAAAAGTGCAAAAACCAGAAAGCTCTCAAAGGCAAATTGCTATTGGAAAACGTATGAGGGTAACATGTTATGACGTCAGGTCTTCAGCGAATAGTTTTATTTGAAATGTTTAACTAATCCGCCGCCAGAGGTCGCCGAGTCGTAAAACGGCACGTTTCAACTCCGCGCCCTCTAGTGGCGGAAGGTGGAAATATTTTACTTCTGCAAAAATCCAAACCAAACGTTGAGGATTTTTGATGTCACCAAAACTCATCTGTGTCTGTAATAATAAGACCACGAAAAATTCACGAAGCCATATCGAAACTTGTGGACACCATGTACATGAAATTAACACCCAAAGTCTGGTCCCAGTTTTCACTTATTTGGTCTTGGGTCATCCCATGAAACATTTTTATGTCATAAGAAGAGCATATTGTTGCAACGACCATTACGTTAAAACATCATGAGAATGTAGCTGAGTGGAACGCTTCATTGGTAGCTCCGTGACTCATG
>JAQFYZ010002771.1:0-15611 GCA_034695085.1 Cylindroiulus punctatus | reverse complement strand
TGTACAGGGTGATCTTAGTCTGAATTCCCTTCATTACAATACTAATTTAAACAACTGTTAGTTACAAAGAACACTTTTTCAGTTTCTCCAATCTAATATCAACTGTGAGTGCTTAGGATGATGACATCTTATCAATAATATAAATCCAAGACAGTCCAAGACATCTTGTACAGGGTGATCTTAGTCTGAATTCCCTTCATTACAATATTAATTTAAACAACTGTTAGTTACAAGGAACACTTTTTGGGAAAAGGTAAACTATTAAAGTATTTTAATTCATGTTTTAACATTACATTTAGGGTTAACAGTCAGCGCTGCCGTCGCTAAAATTGTTAATTTTAACCGTTTTTTAACTTATGAGAAGGCTTTATGGTCACCCTGTATTTAATGTGCTTTCCAAATCTAATGGTTTGGATTGAAAAAGTGAAAAACGAGGAAGTCAAAGGCAAAAATGTAATAAAAGGTTGGGGTCTATTTTCTTCAGATACAATGGTAAAGTAATTTTTTCCAAAATTTGTAATGGAACGTAAACCCATGTATTAACATACGAGTTTTGAATGTCACGAAAATACATGTACGTAACTCTACACGGACAAGCGTGCTAACGAAACGTGGATATACGTTTAGTTGGGATTTGTTGTACCAACCAGAAACATCCTTTAGCTTGATATCAAAAACGAAATGGAATTTTGATTAGTTCCGTAAGCCAAATACATCGCTGCTGTTAGCAGGTTTGTCTTGTTTGCAGCGTGGAGGTTAGACATCTATCTTGTTCATAAATAATTCATAAAAATCTGCTTTAGAAAGTATAGAGCTAAAGGGTTTAGTTGCCCTTTTCAAAAGGAATAAAAGCGCGATGGTTGTGGGGATAATTGTGCACTTAACAATAACAACGGAAATATTATACAGCAATAGAAACGATCTTGCTATGCAGAAACGCTTATCTTGTTATTGTTAAAATCTGCAAATTTGTTATCGGTTTGATAGTTATGCAGATACCTCGGCTAACATTATCCTACAGTGTATTTTAAGGCCCATTGAAAGTGCGTTGTGACTTTGGGGACACCCTGCATAAAATTACCAAATACAATTTTTCCTTTCCTGATCAACATATTAAAATAATTTTTTTTGTAAACATTAACAGTGACAGTTTTTGAGATCTGCTCTTGACAACTTATGGGAATGAATATGATATTAATAAAAACGATAATTCTATGTTTGACCTCTTATTTTGCTAAGTGGGCGATAAATGGCAGCCCCTGCCATCTGAATGGAAATATAAAAGATGTACTGTCGTTGGCAAAATAAAGAATATCTGGAAAAATTCTAAAAACGAAATGTCTTAATTTTATATAGCGCAGGAACTTATTATCAATATAAACTTTGAATTAAAACACTTAGTTTCATTTGAAATTATCATATCTGTCCAAAATTATCAAATTCGATTGCAAAAAATCACTTTCAATGGGCCCAAAAAGTGGCAATGCATTCTTTCCATAACCTATTGCCCCTGAAAGTAGGCAATCACTGATAGCCGTAATGCTATTGCTCGCACATTTATTTGCATGTTTTCATTTATACAAACGCTCACCAGATATCACTTAAAATAGGTTAAACGATGACTGACTTCAATTTTTTATATACGCTGCTAGCATTCATAATTTTTTTAAGCTGGTTTCGGGCTATTTGACTGAAGTCGGTTGAAAATACTGAAAATACGAGCATCGAATAGTTGAATGAAATTGAATCAACCCTTGGCTCGAATGAATTGCTTGAGGCTTTCTCGCCTAATGAAAAAAAACGAAGCATTATGAGAGGCGAACACGAAAACCACATCGCGAAAGGATCATTGTTATATACTGTACACTATATACAGTACCTTCAAGCCAATATCGACAAAAACTGACATTTACCATCTTGAACACATTTTTTGTGGCTCGGGTTTCCTCGACTGTGTTTTTTATGTTATTTTCCCCCAAAATCCTCGCAATTTTGAATTTAGAGTCGAGGAATTCGTACCAATATCCGAAATTGGTAGAAGATGGCAGGCCAGATTTTTTTCCGATTTAAAATAAATTAAACGGAGCCATGAAAATCCATGCTGGGGTCGTTCTGGAAATGCCTTATTTAGGCATTTCATGTCCACCGGCCATGAGACCATCAATTATTGGCTAACCTTTTTGGCGTGTTTTTTCCGGCCGAATGCCCCAGGCAGAAATAACTTAAGCAGATATGCTATTTGCGAAGAGGGAACAAAATTGAAATATGGAATATCAATATGTGTGCGGTGCTGTGCATGTACACATCATGCGAAATAAGAAACTGAATTTTTCTTTTGTGCTCCATAGGGGGAGCAGAAAAAGTTCCAGCAACAGTTTCGGACACATCAAGACAACTACCAGAAAGTGGTCGGTGTCGTGAAAAAGCAACGCAAGAAAACGAGGACGAGTCGATCATCTTCAAATTTAGAGAAGGAAATTAAGGTGAGTTTTCATGGATGCAATACTTGCTGTATTTGGTTTCGCTTTGCAATGGGAATTTCAAAAAATTCCTTCTGAATTTCAAGTCTTCGATTAAGGTATACTCCAATGTTTTTTGCTAAGAATTATAAAAATCTTAACTACGCTTTCTTGGTAACCGTTCATGTAATTCTTTAGCTACTGGACACTGCAGTGACTTTTAAAAGCAATTTACAGTCGCTTATTCAAGAAGTGCTCCATCATAGCTCGTAATAACCGTTTGGCATTGATATACTAGTCTGCATGTTCATTTACGATTGAAAATTTCCTATTCTTATGTGCAAAAAATGGTATAAAGTAAAAACAGAGTCCACATGCATGAAAATGAATATTAATAATATTCTTGGTGCATACAAAGTTTACACCCGTGGACCCGTATAGTTGGTGGAAATGAGCTATTATGCGTCTTAGGAACTGCTTATAATAATCCGATACAGTTGACTTAAAACAAATCACTTGTTTCGTGTAAATTTCTAATTTAAAACACGAGAGCTAATGCAGATGTAATGCGTTGGTTGTAATCTGTATTGAGTAAAATCAATTTTGAAGCTATTTCGATGTTAAGACAAACTAAAATAAAATACGTAGTTTTCTCACAGGGATGGAGTTTCTAAATACCCTGGCTTTCCAGGTTCTAAAATAAAAATTTTCTGAAGGCCTGACCAATGAAAATGCAAAAAAGTGACTGGAATGCTATAAATAAGAGGTAAACTTTTCTAGGCCGTTCCAAATTCAATGACAATTCCTGGTTTTGCAAGTGGGGGAATCCTCGATACCGTTTTTATTTCTTGTAAAATCGACTCTATAAAGTATACGCTTCACGGCACGAAATCAACTACCATTGAAAGTGATTTTTTGCAATTAAATTTTGATAATTTTGGACAGATATCATAATCTCAAATGAAAGCAAATGTTTTTATTCAAAGTTTATATTGATAGTAAGTTCCTGCGCTATATAAAATGAAAAGACATTTCGTTTTTAGGATTTTTCCAGATATTCTTTATTTTGCCAACGACAGTAAATTTCTTATATTCCCATTCAGATGGCAGGTGCCGCCATCTATCGCCCATAAAGCAAACTAGAGGTCAAACATGGAATTATCGTTTCTATTAATATCATATACATTTCCTTAAGTTTTGAACAGCGCATGCTAAAAAACGCAAGTCCCTGTTAATGTTAACACAAAAATTATTTTCATATGTTGATTAGGAAAGGAGAAATTGTTTCCGGAAGTTTTATGCAGGGTGCCCCCAAAGTCACAACGCACTTTCAATGGGCCTTGAGTCGTTGATCGATGGAGTGAATACTGCATCACAAAATGTAATTCGTTTGGAAACTTACTTCCACCACTATATGAAGAACTTACCATTTTGTCTGCACATTATAAGGGCAAAAATTCCTACTCTACAGTATACAGTATGTTATACGTCGAGTGTCAATTAACTTATCATGGCGGTTTGGCATGTGCTGCAAGTATTGTTCCCCCCATAGGATCTGCCACATATAGGCACGTATGCATCAGGAGATTAGACCCTTCGCATTTGCGTGAGAGCAAAAGCCGATTCGCCAAAGTGATTCGGGGTAATAGGCAAATTGATATTAGTCAAGTTTCGTTTTTTGACAACTGCGCACCGAATACGTTATCATTAGCCTGCCCCCTGTAGCAAAAATGGCGGCGCGCTGGCAAATTGCGAACAAGAAAGTCAACTCAAGGCATTAAATGGGATTTTGATGTATTAACGTGACTCGGGGCTCGAACACGTGGTCCCCTTCCTATCGGATTCCTTCAGGCCCCTTAAGCCTAACGTTGTTACAGTTGACTTTTCAGTCTTAATTCTTTGACGTCGTGTCACGCCTGGCAAAATTGCGCACTTTTGAGGCCTAGCTTTTGCCATTTGGCCATTTAATTTGTAAATGGATCTGTCAGTGCGAAAGGGATACTCCCCATTGGTCCCTCAGCCCGAGCAGCGACCCCCGGCGACCGCTAATCGATGCCAACGAGGAAAATGTTTCATGTAGTAATTTGATTTCGTTAGCGTCAAACATTTTCTTTTCGACACGTCACGACTAACTCGATATCATGTCAGAAGCCATTGTACATATTTTTCTAATGTATTTTGATACGTCGGTGACTATTAGGAAGGAAATCCGTTTATGCCCTGGGAATATAAAGGGGAACGAGTCGTTAGATTCCAATGTGTTTGCCCCAAACAATCTCTCCTTTAGTAGAACCTGCAATGTACCATCTTTGGTTAGGCTGCATGCAGTTAAGTCTTTAAAAAGATTGGAATTTCGAAGCAAAATTAACTTGTATGGATATGTAGTATCCTGTTGCGTGTTACCAGAAGCTGTAGATGGAGCCACCAGTACATGGTTCCATCTTTTTGCTGTTTGACTTCATAACCTTTAGTTTAAGGCCCATTGAAAGTGATTGTTTTCAATTGAATTTTGACAATTTTAGACAGATATGATAATTTCAAATGAAACTAAATGTTTTAATTAAAGTTTACATTGATAGTAAGTTCCTGTGCTATATACATGTACATGTACCTGTAAAATGAAAAGACATTTCGTTTTTAGAATTTTTCCAGATATTCTTTATTTTGCCAACGACAGTAAATCTCGCATTAAGCAATCGCATATCGCCCATAAAGCAAAATAAGAGGTCAAACATAGAATTATCGTTTTTATTAATATCATATAATGTACATTTCTGTAAGTTGTCAAGAGCACATCCCAAAAAAACGCATTCCCTGTTAATGTTTACAAGACAATTATTTTAATATGTTGATCAGGAGAGGAGAAATTGTATTTGGTAATGTTACGCAGGGTGTCCCCAAAGTCACAACGCACTTTCAATGGGCCTTATTCCACAAACATTAGAGGTTTATTTGCAATTTGAAAGTTGTAGAGGAAAGCAAGAATAATCTAAACACAGTTCATTTTGCACCAGAAGACGTTTCGGTGGCTTAATTTCAAAGTTATGGTATTAGGTGTGTTGCCAAGTCACACAACTTCGAAGCATATCAGACGTGTAATCCGGTCACCCAAAGGTGGCGCCATCTATGGATTGTGCCAGTTGGTGGCCACATCGGAGAGCGTGGTTTTCTCGGTGGTTTCGTTTTTATTGTTTTCGGCGCTATTTTCCCCGCTCGGAATCAATCATTTGAGAGCAACAACAAGGGTTGCCATCGCCTGAATGGGAGTTGGTTGCCAGCTAGTTTCGCTATTCAATTAGTTATTTGTGCCAATTGAAAAATGAGGATTAAGTTGGCAAAGGAAAAGGAAAATGAATGGATGGAGGCGAGAGCGTTAAAGAGCATTAAAGGGTTAGCGAAAGGAAATACGAGGCGATTAATTTTGCAACAGCGAAAAAATTGGGGAAACATTTTAGCGATTGTCTTCCGTGGCGCAGTTTCGTTTTATTTAATAAATTTGTGAAAGGCTCGATTTATTTCCTCTTGCAGACTATGCATTCGCTGGACGACGAGCGGAATAAATTAAACGGATTTTGCGAACACAGCCTTCGAAACGTGAGTAGCTTTTTTTCTGTCTTTGTTTTTTTAATCTAAAAATGTTTGTGTTAAGTAAACACGGTTTAATATGCCGTTCCACGAAACTGGCCAGTGCGCATGCGCGCGCATCTTTTAGCCTATTGCGACGCTGGGAATATTTTTTAATTTAAGTTGTTGGGGCGCTACATAACTCACTTTTCGCGTGTTTTTGTTTCGCTGTTTCTTCAGCCGTTCCCGGCTCTTAGATGGGAAATGAGCGAAATACACGAACTCTGGAGTAAAACGTAGGGAAATGGAAAAACCGCCACGAGGGCCAACCACTTTCATGTCTTGGCGCAAAGCTTTTATCGATAAAGTTGGACACCTTTTGCGCTAAGGTGCCTGCCATTTGCATACGAACACTTGAGCCCTGCTTGAGCAGCCTGTGCAAAATGTGCCGCCACGTGCTGCCTCTTGACCCCTTGCAGATTCTTGCATTTGAAAACTGGAGGCTACAGTTTGCAATTTGCAAAGATACTATAGTCGTCTCGGCAAAAGAACGAAAACAATTTTTTACAGCCAATCAGAGAGATTCAGCTTATCGACGTACCGTTTCAGGAGTTTAAGCGGTAAGAGGAAAATGGCGGCCATGCTCGATATTATGTTGCAGGAAGGACGAATCGCAAACAGAAAATTGCATCCTATTCGTCAGAACGACGCCATTTTTTTGTTCTTTTGCCGAGACGACTATAGCAAGCAGCCTGTGTTTTGGGGACGTTCGAGTATGGTGTCATCAGTTTGGGAGCCAAATGACTGGTTTTCGTCCAATCTTGCTAACAAATTTGCCTGGGGCGTTTTCGGAAGTGGGCTCCTCCTAACTGCTTGCAGGTTGGCAGTGATTGCATGTCGATTTTAGCAACGACATAACGTTTTTCGATTGGTTAGGGTTCCCATGGACACTAAGTTTTCATAATTTAAGTAATGTCTTGTTAAATCGGACTTACTAAATCTTGACACATGTCCTAAATCTTGACGCAAAACGAGTTAAAGCCATGGTAAAATTTAAGGGGAGTCGCAGGATTTAACAAGACTTTACAAGATTTGAATTATGAAGACTTAGTGTGTGGGAGCCTTAGGTTTTCTAAAACGCATTAAAAAAAACACAAACGCAAAGAAAAACAAGGAATAAAATTAGATGAAACAGGGTAAATTTCGACAGCTAGGACAGGTGTAATCTTTCATACTTTTATACATGTAAGTAGGCTTGATATTTGAAATCAGACTGGTTTAAATGTTTTGTGTATATTTGAAACAGGGATGAATTGTAATCTATAGTAGAATATATTCAGTTTTTTTCTTTTCAAAAATTCCTTTTTCGTGACTAAAAGGCATAATTGACGTTCAAGTTTTATTAAAAATGTCGGCAGTTAGAAATACTTTCACTCAATGATTATCATCTCTATATATCATCTAGATATCATCGTGATATCATCTCTAAGAAAGCCATGCATGGTAACCAGTTTTATCAACCTTGAATTGGATGGTAGTTTACTCTAGTCAACAAACATGGTTACATGCATGACTTTCTTAGATCAACGTCTTTAAATGTACAATTGTATCTATGCAAACATAGACCTGGGGAGGTCTTAAAATTAACGAATGCTGTGATGACAATGTGAAATGTGATGACATTCATGCACATGTCACCGCATTCACATTAGGCACACTATATGCTAAGGACAAAGCATTATACAGCAGAATGAACTCTCTACATAGTGTTTAGCGTTCATTAGTACAAAAGCTAGTATTACGTTTTGTACGACTCGTGGTCGTTGATGTTCTTCAGCGTCGGCCATCTTGGTTTCGAGTGGCCATAAACAACGCAAGAAGAGAATGCACCGTGCCTATATTTAGAGAGCGGTTCGACAAACTCTTTGTTTCTTTGACTAAACCTATTACGAACATGTAAACAGCAGTGCACCATCGCATATTTCCTTTTTATTCGTAATTAAGACTGACTGTGCGCTGTCTGTTATCTGGCGTCATCTTAACGTTCCCCAAAAAAGCTCGTATTCATATTTATGCACTCTCGCTCCGCTGACTTTAATTATATCGATTAGCAGCCAACGCACACCACCTTTATGGTCTTCCAACTAATCGAGTAATAAATCCAGAGTTATCCCGAATACGTGCGTAATTATGATTAAACCAGTTTTCCCTTTTTAGCACTGTGAACTTCGTGTGCACGTGCACCGAATGGGGAATCGAGTGGACATGGTCATGGAGATTTCTTGAAATGCCCTTGCTGGCATTGACCAGTCCTCGCTGGGGAGGACTGTTCAAGAAGTTTCTAGACAGTAACGTGTGACTGTCAGTAGGGGACGTTCAAGTATCATGGCATCGCTCGTTAGATAGCTGTCTCTAAAAAAAATCAAAATTTTTTTCGTATACATGTGCACGCATGTATACGCTCGTTCTCTTGCAGCTTATACCAAATTTACACGTGTGTATCTTTACCTATAAAGAGAGAGCACTGACTGACTTCCTATCAACGCCAAGACCAAACAACATTTGGCGTATTTTATGACGTAGGCACCCACAAAGAGGGTTTTTCGATATTCGACTCTTAAGGCGGTGATATGGGGTAAAACGTGTTTTCATGGATTCCCCATTAGCTCTTAGGTCCGATGAACCCCACTACAATATAGCAAATGCCCCAATTTACATACTTAGATGTTACATCAGGTCCGAGCTTTCCATCATCAATGTCAAAGTTATGATTTAGGTTTTTTGGCAACGTCTCCAACACACTCATCTGCAATTCAGTTGTGTGACCTATATTACGCTCTCGGATTATCTGCTTTACACATGTAGTGTGTTCAAGTCAAAAGGTGATTTTGAATATTTTGGATCCGTGACTGGCATTCTTTTGTACGTTTGACGTATGATCACAGTAAATGAAATGTAGTTTCACATGCATATGAAGTTGCTCGGGTACCGCTAGTAATGTCCTAGGCCTATAGTCGTTCCGGCAAAAGAAGGAAAAAATGGCGTTGTTCAGACCAATAGGATGCAATTTCCTGTTTGCGATTCGTCCTTCTTGTAATATAATATCGAGCATGGCAGTTATGTTCCTCTTACCGCTGAAACTCCTGAAACGTTACGTCGATAAGCCGGATCTCTCCGATTGGCTGTACAATTTTTCGTTCTTTTGCCGAGACGACTATAGCTGTCCCAATTTATCATTTTAGGTTTACTATTTTATTTTGGTGTAAGCCAACCTCAACTATCATTACCGCTCACGTTGGTCCGTTGCATGCTATGTTGGGAAAACCTCAGGAGTGGGTTTCATAAATATGACCGTGAAACTTTCGGCGTTATGAAACCCACCTCAGAGGTTCTCCCATCCTACTGCAAAGTACGACCGGCCTAAGCCTACTTTCGGTGTTGCAACAGATGATACAGATCATAAGTAACAGATGGGTCGCTCTGTTTACGTTTGATGGCAACGTTCGCAGTGACGTCACTCTGAAATTATCTGCGCTGTACGTGCGTGTTTTTTCGAAGTCATTCATTTTAGAAACACGACACTACGTCTCATCGCCCAAGTTGATAGACGAGAACCCACGCGTTTAGCTTATCGGCGAATTTAGTGAGTTCTTCGGCGTATTTATGGCGTTTCCACACCCCCGCTTCAAAGTTAAAAACAAGCAGCTGTCTTCATTCCGTGGAAACAGCTAAATTTAGCGCTTGTTTTCTCGTTTGGTGGGAGTCAATTGCGACGGTAATGTTATGCTAAGGAATATGCCGGAGAAGATGAAGGCAATAGGAATGCGGCTAAGATATGGGGGTGAGGAGGTTGGATGAGTGAGGGGTGCAACCATTGGGTGCAGGGACGATATCGTACTGTGCGTTGGGGGAAAAGGGGAACGACTAAGGGTTTCCATGGGGAAAAAATTATGGATGCTTTTAGCATGGGGATGATGGGGTTTTGGAGAAGGAGGGCTGTTAGCGATGGATGTCGACTGTGAGGATTCATTTACTTTTCCGCTGATAATCGTGCGGAGATATGATAGCAACGATGGTGTTGACGATGTCAGCTACTGGGAATCGTTAAACGGCCCTTGGGGAATACATATTACCGTTTAAAAAACAGAAGGAATGGGCGTTACTAGATGGCGCCACTGCGCGGTTCGAACAGCTAAGTTTGGGTAATGGAACATTAGCACAGCACCACCAAAGTTTTCGTACGAAATCGTTAACTTGCCAAATTGTCCTATTTTTTGTTATGCTGCAAAGTTTGGTAAACTGGTTTTGCGCCTAAAGAGTTTGATGAATACTTAGCGCCATCTAGGGTCATTATTTGGCAACTCAAATCAACATGTAAAGTGGCGCCCCCTGTAATCGGCCATTTTTTTTTTTTTTTTTTTTTTTTGTGGGGATGTAAATTTTAATGAAATAATTGGCTAATTTTGGATGAAACTAATAGTGTAGGCCCCGCCGAATATGTTTATAATTGTTTTCGGCATGAAAATGACCTCAAAAGTGAGTTTTCGAGGCGTTTTCAATGACTGCAATGGGGATGCGCAATAGAACCCGTTGTACCGATAATGTGTTTTTTGCGCATCCCACCATGCATGACTGAACATAACCAATGACAGTGAAGAATGTGTTTCGTGTCAAATCTGAGTTTTCCATATCCATGATCAACTACGTTCACCAAACATTGCCTCTTTTTTGGTGAGGAAAGCAGTCTTTGGTGACGGAATTTTGCAGTCGGACGAAATACTTTTTGGTATTTCGTTTTTTACATACTTTGGTGGTGCTGCGCTAAGTGTATACTTTGCGCATGCAGCGTCACGAAAAAGTGAGAAAACATAAATTTTATAAAGTTATATACGAGTTTGTTTCTCGTACCAAAGTTATACTTTTCGTACCTAAGCTTGCCCCTATTTTGGTACGAAAGAGTTGTTGGCATACAGTGGGCGATACACGAACGCGTACGAGAAATCTATCACAATATAATTGGCTATGTGTGGTCACGTGAGGGATGGGCATCTCCGCAAGATGGCGGAGATGCGCAGAAGACACATTAGCGGTAAAACGTATTCTAGTGCGCATCCCCCAGAAGTGCCGGAACTTTCCTTTTCTATACACAATGGAATGTTTCGCGGCCAGACTTCATCTTTCATGTATTGAGCTTTGATTAAAATTTCGGGGTCTCAGGTGACGTAGTTTCCGCAAAGTTTGTTATCGATGATTGACGGACGCCGATCTCTGTCACAAAAACTCCTCGAAAAAAGACTTTCGAGGCAGTTTTCCTACAGAAAACATGCCCAAACCAATTAGACAGGGCCTTACCAATAAGTTTAAGTCCATATCAGTCACAAATTGCGTTCAATTTCACATTGGCCGAAAAAAACACGGCCGATTGCAGGGGGCCCAAAAGTTGTCGTAGTTGTATAGCTGTCAAATATTGACCCTAGATGGCGCCACTTAACAATTATATTTCGCTAACAACTAGCGGCGCATGTCACCCTTACAAAATGTGCAGAATACGACAAATCATACAATTTTGGTATTTTCGTATACAAGTTTTTCGTGACACTGCGCAGGATGGCCTCGTTTTGAAATGCAAGGTGATCATAGAATCCTACAATCATTACAGAAACCAATTCATAGTTTCATACACTGCTAGTTATCAAGTAAAAAAGTTTTCAAAAATGAAGAGATGGTATGTTGGCCAACGATGATGTCATTACTGTATTATGAAAACACTGGGCTGAAATCCATTATTTGTCATCCATCATTGCCACAAATTTTGCCTGTGGCGGTTTTCGTTTGAAACTCAGCTTTGAGTAGCTAACACCCATCATTTATGCTTAAATTTTGACATCTTTCCACAATTCGAATTTTTTTTCTGTCAAGTACTATTATATGATATCACTAGTGAGGTGGTCTCAGACTGATACTTATGACGAAAGCTGACATAGGGAGGTGGAGGGGAAGGTATGAAATTGACAAAAATATGATGCCACAATATTTGAATGTCTCCTATAATTTGTTCTTCAACATTTTCTTAAGTTTTGATTTAGTTTTGTTTTCTAGAAACGATTGAAGATCACTTTCCATGGAAGGTTATACTGGTTCCCCACCCTTATTTTATCCTTCCGTCCCTTTTAATGCGGAGCGCAGCGAACCGAAATCAGATTAACTTTTTTGCACTTTTGACTGAGATTTCATCAGTGTCAGCACGCATTAATTCCCGCGTCGAATTAATGTCTTCGTTAGAGCATTTTAATTACTTTTTGGCTGCCTCCTTTGGCGAAGCCTAGCTGGGGTTTTTCTGATCTTCATTTCTGTTTTATGCTCCTCCTCCCCTAGCATCCTCTTCGGCTGCATTAAGTGCACGCTCATACTTAAGCAAATTGAATTCCGAAAGTGCTAAACTGCACAAATTAATCAGCCGTGGTTCCAACGAAAAAACTGGGCATCGTGCATAAGAATTTGCCCCTTCTCTGCCAACTACTTTAAAAGCGGTTAAAGTTTCATGGCATATTAGCATCCACACATGGAAAGTTAATTCTTCGCTATTCTTAGGTATAGCAATTTAGAAGTCGTCGTTTTTCAGTTTCCGATTGGATTGCAGATTTCAAAAATGCATGGTAGAAATGTAGAAATTTCAAATTTAGTACAGTTCAAATTTCGACAGATTTGTTCATGTACATACGTTCTTATTATAGCGGTCTTCGTTACAAAGTTAAATAATCCAGATGGCAATGCGGCAAAGTTGTGTAATTCTGTTGGAAAGTATGAGCACGCATTGCATGCTTCTATATATTGTCTCATAATTTGATTAAGCGAATATATTCACATCTGTTTTTGACACGAGTCGTTAGTGTGGATGCTCGGGTCTTTTTATATTTTCGGGACTCTTTCTCTGTTCTGAGAGATAACTAATAGGGGACTTTCAAATATTGTCATCACTTTTCGAGATTTTAATGCCCGCATCATAATTTGGTAAACCCCACTCACTTATACGTCATCATTTGGCTGATGCCCCATCCAAGATGATGCCATACATTTACCACTGCTAAATTAATTTTTTTTTTAAAAAACAGGCTTTTTGAGGTGCAACAGGTCCCCAGTCAATTTTGTTACATCATGTATGTGGTCACCACCATCATTGCTATGTTTAAATTTCGATTAGCTGATGGCTATCCTTTTGGACGTTTGGTCCAACTTATGATAGCTTGCGAATGGAGGACTAACTGTGTGTATCATAATGCGATGTACCAGTAAACTGTACATTTACGATATATCAAAGTTTGATTAAGCCTGCAAATAGTAAAACCCCACAAATTCCCAAACTGCGTAAATAATATCTATAATATCAATAATTTTTATAAATAATATCAGCATAGTAATAAATTGCAGTCTTTTTCCGCCCTCAAATATGTGTAGATTTCATGTCATTTGATGTTAAAAACTCACTAAAATGGCAGACATTTGAAACGGTAGACAAATGGCTGTCAAAATGTTGATGACGTGACAAACCCTTGGTCACATGGTAAATGGTAAACTTTTTAAGCAATGTGGACTATGGCTATGACCATGATCCTTATGCTCGTCAGGCTCTGCCCCTTGTCTATGGGAGAGCCGATCTAGAGACATTGCTCCTCACCAAAGCGCTGTAGTCTACAGTCCCATGAAAGTAGGATACTTTCATCAAATAACATGACGAAGTTCGCTAAAATCAGGCTCGTGGCCCAAAAATAAATACGGAATGCTTTAAATACCAACAAAGAGTATTATTGGGTACCACAGAGTTAGTCAAACCCGTTAAAATAATAATTAGCCTGCATTTACGAGCTTATTTGGGGAAAATGAAAAACTTCCCATTGCATTTCAGGCTTTTATCCTACTCTCGCGGCCATGAAAGTGGCTGACAGCAGCGCCACCAGTGGCGTTGCACACTCCCAATAGACATAGACCTGATCATTGCTTTTTACATTTTGAGCCTATGCCATTGCCCTACAATAGTCTTGACTGCCTGACTCATCACCTGCATGCATTTAAAAAATAATCCAGGAAACCTATCGTCTGCCACAGCAGCACTACTTAGTGTGTGGGACTGTGGGTGTTTTGAAGTCCCAAGGTATTTTTCGTTTTTCAACTCTCGATTTGGACATGAAAACGTTCGTTGATGCAAAAAAAAAATACACATAAACTGAACTTCATTTCAAACCCATAAAAAAAATGTGGGATTTCCCTATTATGTCGACTATATTTTTCTGGACAAATGGTTGTCACCAAGTCGTGGTTTTCTCGTCATCATCGGGAAAGCCATGTAGATGGGATGATGATCTGATGCTGCAGAAAACGCAGCTTTGGAGTGCATGGTGTTAAACCACACACGTCCACTCGGATGCTCACTGGTTCCAGGGGTGTAACACGTGTCGTGATAAGATCTTGTAATCGCCGATGTTATCCAGAGATGATGTTTCGTGCTCTGGGGGGTGGAAAATGTTCATCTGGAATACCCCGGAGAGCATCTCCTATCTCTTACTGTTTGCTCTTCGCCGTCGTTCGAAGGGGAAATCCCCCTCCCCCTTCGTTTTCCTCTTAAGGTTTGTGTCATTCAGCGAACGACAACGGATCACTTGGCATCTCCACAACAGAGACAGCCGCCAATTGTGCCTCGGTGGCTGAGGGATCCAGATCTGGAGAAAAGGCATTTGGTAGTGCCCCTAATTCAAATCGGATTGAGAGTGCCAGCTATTCAATATTTCTGACCCGAAATGACGAGGCCTCTTCACTCCCGAAATTCAGGAAAATGAGATTGCTTACATGTATTGCCTGTTGGCCAGTCCATATTTGGTGCTGATGAGTGCATAGCAGCGCTAATAATAATACAGGGAGTGTCAAAGTCGCACAGTCTCCTAATGCTTCATTCACACCTATCCGTTGCGACTGCATTGCACTGGATTTCTAAGGAGGCCTGAAACGGTCATTTTTTTGTATGCTAATGGCCCCTTCACACCTAGGCGTTTGGTCTGCGTTTATGTGCGTTTTTGGTGTGCGTTTGGTCTGTGTCGTGTTGCAAGAGGTTGCAAGCCCGGAACGCAGGAGTTCGCACAAGTTCTATTATCAGCCAATCCGCAGACAGGACGCAGAGCTTAACCAATGATGGCGGACATGCGCAAAAGACACATCAGTTCACTGGCGCGACTGCGCATCGTGTTTTCATTATTTTTACGGTTAAATTCCACGGAATTATTGCAGTAAAATTGATAAATGATCATCTCTTAATCTTTGATAAAAATTACAGCCTCTCAGGTGCCGTATTTTTGTCATACCGGAACGTCGAAGTTCGGGAGCGTTGGTCGACAGGTGCCGATCTCGGGTACCGAAAACGCCTCGAAAAAGGACTTTCGAGGCAGTTTCCGATAGAAAAATACGCACAAACCAACAAGATAGGGCCGAAACTATCAATTTAAGGCCATATTGGCCACAAATAAACATTAAATTTTACATCGGCGTAAAAAATCACCGATGCTATATTGAGCGTAGATTCAGCCAATCAGGTGACGGCGT
>JAQFYZ010002770.1:0-15613 GCA_034695085.1 Cylindroiulus punctatus | reverse complement strand
TAACCAGTTGTAGACGAAAAATAGACGTATAAACCAAAAATCAACGTCTATTCAACGTCTGTGTGCTACTTGGGCATGTTCTGTCGCAATATGGCGTCCAAAATTGAGACAGTCAATCTCTGGGTATGCAGGGCCACTACCTCAGCCCTATGGATTTTGGTATAAAAAGTCACAATTAAGTTTCGTACATACATGTATATGGAAGTTTAATGCGAAAGTGCTTCAGTGCAAATGCAATAGACAATCATTAAGGACTGAGTGCTCCAGTTCTATTGCCTTGACCTCCCTTGAGGCCTTGTCCACATTAGTAAGCCACAGCTTTTAAAGGCCCTAAAACTGTGACTTGTGAAATGATAATGTGGACGACCAAGATGTCCATCTCTGGAGAGCATTGGACGTCTACGGCCTCATGCTTCCTGTTCACATGTAATTTTTTAGCTTAATTTTGGTCTTAAGTTAACTTTTCTAATTTTCCGACCCTACCCATATGCCAATCTCTTAATTTTCTTAGGTATGGTCAGCGCCACCAAGTGGGAAGAAAGTGCAGGAAAAGATGTCTATTGGCAGAAGCGCCGCCAGAAAATTCCCAGTAAATCCATGCAGTATCTGGTAACACTGGCTGTAGCTCCGCCCTAATTTTCTTACATTGTTAATGCTGCGATATGATTGGTCTGACGTGGAGCAGAGCTCTACTCGTTATTTTCTTCATATTTTCCATAACATTTGGCCTTAAGAGAAAATTAAGAAAAAAAATGACTCCAAAATTATACAAAAATTACAAGTGGACAGTTACCATTAGACAAGGGGTTACTTCAACTTACTTGTCATTCTGTCTGTGTGAGACTAGTCACTGGAATGGAACTTAAAAACTAACAATTCCCTTTGGAAGCACAATTAAGAGACCACATAGCTACATAGAATAATCATTTTTTTCTCGTTTCATTGTGACATATCTTATCTGCAATGCATTGCTTTATTTTCTTTCTTTATACATAAGAATGGGAGCAAAATGATATATTCTTATATATGCATATTCTTTGATGAAATTAGGCTGCATATCTTGTACAAAATGCGTTTACAGAATATCTTGTACATAATTCTCATACGCAGTGCCGGATTAAGGCCCATTGAAAGTGCGTTGTGACTTTGGGGACACCCTTGCATAAAATTTCCAGAAACCATTTCTTCTTTCCTAATCAACATATGTAAATATTTTTTGGTTAACATTAACAGGGACTTGCGTTTTTTGGCATGCGTTGCTGAGATCTTGACAACAATGTATATAATATTAATAATAATGGTAATTCAATGTTTGACATGTATTTTTCTTTATGGACGATATAAGAATATAAGAGATTTACAATCGTTGGCAAAAGCAAGAATATCTGGAAAAACTCTAAAAACGAAATGTCTTTTAATTTTAAATAGCGCAGGAACTTGCTATCAATATAAACTTTGAATTAAAACATTTAGTTTCATTTGAAATTATCATATCAGTCGAAAATTATCAAAATTCAATTGCAAACCAAAGCTAACCTAAGCAAAATGGGAAATCCGGCACTGCTTTTACAGAATATCTTGTATACAAACGCTTTCATTTTTGTTGCAATTATCCTGTTTTTTATTCTTCTCATTATTTTTGCTACAGAAACTAGAAAATATTTGATGAAACGAGTGCCCTTGCAGTTATTCTGAGAACCAGTCTTGCTTAGTCCTTTCCAATTTACAACAAAAAGTTCAGAAAATCCCATAATTTTCGTTCCTGAGTCAGTCCATCAAACTCAATTTTCCAGACAGGAAGTGGGTTATTTTTCAGAATTTTTGATAAAAAAATTCCAAAATTTGAGAAAAGCATCTTGAAAACCGATCTGCGAACCAGACGAGCTTTGACCTGAGAATACCGATGGGATGCTCAAATTTGCTTCCGAGCTAAGGTTTTTGGCGAAATTGAACACCGAAACCAAGATGGCGGCCCAGCCCCGGAAGTGAAAGTTTATTTGTTCAAAAACAGCCCGATCCATCACCCGGGGCCAGGTGCAGAAGCGCTGTAAAAACAATGTAGAGTGCTCACAGTGGCTTTGAGGAGGCCAAATAAAGGAAAACTGCTTAAGATCAATTGTTTATCAAAGATCGATAATAAACATGGGCAGGTGGAGACACACGCCGCCATTATCCCAGACAAAAATGGTTTCATGACAATGCCCACCACCATGGGGCGTTGAACCCCACAAATGCATGATGGGAAATGTGACCCTTGACCTGCCTAAGATGGTGCCCACATTTCGCCCACTAAGCAATGTTAGTTTTGAAGGAAAAACCAAATTAAGGCCCATTGAAAGTGATTTTTTGCCATTGAATTTTGATAACTTTGGACAGATAAGATAATTTCAAATAAAACTAAATGTTTTAATTCAAACTTTATATTGACAGTAAGTTCCTGCACTATATAAAATGAAAAGACATTTCGTTTTTAGAATTTTTGTAGATATTCTCTTATATTAACATTCAGATGGCACGTGCTGCCATCTATCGCCCATAAAGCAAAATAAGAGGTCAAACATAGTTTTTTTATTACTATCATATACATTTCCATAAGTTGTTAAGAGCACATACCAAAAAACGCAAGTCCCTGTTAATGTTTACAAAAAAATTATTTCAATATGTTGATCAGGAAAGGAGAAATTGTATTGGGCTGTAACAAAACATCTAGGCATTGGCATTTTCTTTAACTTTCTATTTTTTGTATAGAGGTACAAACAATCAAATTTCAAACTTTCTTATAAATGGCGTGATTTTAATCAAAAAACACATAATTACAAATTAATTGAGGCTTCGATTTTCTATACTAAGCTTAATTCAAAGCAAAGTGTTTTTTTTTTAAATTTTGGACGTCAAATAAACCCTTGATATATTTGTACAGCATGCAGACATTTTTACAAACCTTTTTTTACATAAATAATTGAAATCTCTTAAAAATGTAATATTTATAATTTATTATCAAAATATAGTAAAAAAATCGCGTAGATTTAATTATAAATTTCATATTTTTTAAGATTTATTAATAATTATGTGTGCAAATTCCTTAACTTCAGTATTTCCTCAAAAAATAAGGTTATAAAAGTTCATTAGTCGTGGCTTCGATATTCAAAATATTTCCCATTACTCAACTTCCAAGAAAAAATCTTCTGGGAAAACCTAGTTAAGGTTTCTTATTGTTTGTTACAGTTTTAGGAAAGATTATATATTATATTGTTTCCCAAAAAATACTGGACAATTTCCCACAAGTAAGTTTTTCAGAAATCCACCACTTGGATATGTTTCCAAACATTCGGCCAGTTCCGTTATCTAATATTCCCCACAAAAAGTACTTTTATTATATTATATTACGTATTTAAGTTAAGGCCCATTGAACATGCGCTGTGACTTTGGGGACACCCTGCATAAAATTTCCAGAAACAATTTCTCCTTTCCTAATCAACATATTTAAATATTTTTTTTATAAACATTAACAGGGACTTGCGTTTTATGGGATGTGCTGTTGAAAACTTATAGAAATGTATATGATATTAATAAAAACAATAATTCTACGTTTAACCTCTTTATTTTGCTTTATGGGCGATAGAGGGCAGCACCTGCCATGTTAATGGGAATATAAGAGATTTACTGTCGTTGGCCAAATAAAGAATATCTGGAAAAATTGTGAAAACGAAATGTTTTTTCATTATATATAGCGCAGGAACTTACTATTAATATAAACTTTAAATTAAAACATTTAGTTTCATTTGAAACTATCTTATCTGTCCAAAATTATCAAAAAATTACTTGCAATGGGCTTTGAATATTTTAAGTATTTTTGGTTAAGTATTATTAAGCATTCAAGTATTTATATGTTACTGTTTTGTAATATAAATACTTAATATATAAATTATTTATTATTAATAATAATTACCATAATAATAATTAATAAATTATTAATAATAATAATAATTTATATATTAAATATTTATGTTACAAAAACGGTAATATTACCAAAAAAAATAATGGAATACCAAAAAATTTGTTATTTGTGACCTCAGATTTCAAGTATTTCACCTTAGGTAATGTCGTTACATGGGTCACAAAATGGCGATGATCATGATGACGCCAATCGATACCCACCCCCTGAAGGCCCATGCCCTTCCCACATCGATTATGATGGGCTTCCGGAAATGCCCATGATTGCGGAAGCGAACCTTTTTAATATCCGCTCTTTCCCCTAGCATCGTCACACAGAAAAAAATGGCGGCGCAATAAAAAAAGCTTCCCCTCCGTGGGGGGGTCAGGGGTCAAAGTTAAATACCCGGCTATCGCATCAGCGATAAGGCCTTGGCATCGGTTGATTTATGGCAACCATATCGATTATCGAGCATCATCTTTGTTGGTAAGGAGTTATGCCAGGGCTCCATGAAAATGTAATAAAAGCCATATCAGTGATTGATTTTTTTTCAAAAAAAACTTGCACAAAAACATCGTAAAAACTGCTGCCGCAAATGCACCACTTTAGATGAGTTGTTTACAAGTATTTTCACGGAATTTTCGAATATTAAAATTATCATTGAGTACTGCATTAAATGCACATGCAGGGTTCATACTCAAATTTAGAAAATCATTTCCCTGACTTTCCCTGACAACCCAAGTAAATTTCCCTGACTTATAAATCGTGTAGAAAATTTTTTAAACCTGCTCATGAGAAAAATATAATGTTTATTAATATCAACTTTTGGAAATGGTCAGCAGAAATCTCAAAATAATTTATAAACATGTAAAAAATTATTTTTTGGGTATTTTTTGGGAGGGAATTTATTTTTCAATTTTATTTTGTTGAAAAAACTATTATTTTCCCTGACTTTCCCTGAATTGACAGCAAAAAACGTAGTTTTCCCAGACTCATCCTGACCATTTTGCTCTTCCCTGACTTTCCCTGACTTTCCAGGTGCGTATGAACCTTGACATGCCTTTGTCAAAAAATGGTGAACTTTTGTATTGTCCCTACTCAAAGTCAATGTATTAGAAGCCATTTTTGGGGTTGATTTCTTCAAAAAACTTCCACAAAAACAGTTGTAGAAATTGCACCACCTAGGACGAGTTGTTTTCAAGTAATTTTACGGAATTTTCATATATTAAAAATTATCATTACTTGGCTTTGCCAGAAAAGGTTAACTATTGTATAGTCCCTACTCCAAAGATGGTGGTTCAACTCTAGCTGTCTACAGCCCTAGCCCCCAGGCAATTTTTGCCAGCCTGCGAGCAGTTAGGAGAAGCCCACTCGGTGTATTGAGGGAAGGGACCCTACCGAAGTACACAGAAAAAAAGGATAAAAATGCTGTCTTTGACATTAACATACAAATATTCACTCTGTAATGCATACAATGCTTGGGGTAAAATTATGAACATTGACATAATTTGTTCACATTTGGTGCTTAAAACAACTTAAGTGCCACTATGACACCATCCAGCCACTGAACAGGAAAATCAATGGTAACGAACTGATGCCCATCCTGAATATTCATGAGAACTCCCCTCAATCGATAATCCCATCCGATTAAATGAAGGTCCTTTCGGCACTAAAGGGTGCGTTCCAGAATGGATTTCCATAAGTGGAGTGGAACGGCAGTTTCCATCACCACGGATGTTACGTTTAAAATATTCCTCCACCCAATTTAAATTTCATGAACTTTCTCTTTACGTACTCTCATTTTTGATTACTCCATCGTAAATAAATGGTGAAAGTGCATCCTTTAGCTGTAGCATGATCCTTCTACTTCCATTGGTTGATTTGATTTGGTTTACTCGTTTTCTACTGAGAACTCAAGAACGAGCCAATAAGCCGCATGTGCGATCCTGGCGCTATCCAGGCTGGATTTCACTGAAGGTTTGACCACTGTAGGACTTCTTGGAGCAGTCGAATCGTATTGGGGGAAAGGGGTAGAGGTGTTTAAGCCTCATCAGGTTGGTTGTGTCCAAGTTCATCTCAAGTTAACATAGTTTAAAGTGTTTACTTGCTATTTTCATCAAGGGGTTCTTGAAGCAAACCACCTTCAAGCAGATTCTCAAATCGAGTACACTGCATATGCAAGTGATGCATTGGTGAGTAAAACAGGTTTCCAGGAAACTGGATTAAGTCACGCGTTCATCTCAAGTGAACATAGTTTAAACTGTTTACATGATATAATCATCAAGGGGTTAATGAAGAAAACCACCTCCAAGCAGATTCTCAAATGGAGTACACTGCATATGCAAGTGATGCAAGGGTGTGTAAAACAGGTTTCCATTTTCCAGGCAAATGGAATTCATGTGTTCATCTCAAATGAACATAGTTTAAACTGTTTACATGTTATTTCCATCAATGTGCCTCGATTCAAACGACCTCCATGCAGATTCTCAAATCAAGTACACACTGCATATGCAAGTGTATAAAACAGGTTTCAAAGAAACTGAAAGCCACGTATCCATCTCAAGTGAACATAGTTTTAACAAGTTTACATGCTATTTTCATGAAGGGGCCTTGAGCAAACGACCTCCATGCAGATTCTCAAATCAAGAACAGTGCATACGCAAATGATGCAAGGGCGTGTAAAACAGGTTTCCATGTCAGACTTAGATCAATACAATTAACTATTCATGCAAAATGCCTCAACTAGCTCATGCCTCAGCTGGGCTACTTCAGGTCTCAAAACGAAAAAATAAGCACGGGTCGATTTCTTCTGAACACAAGTGTCAACCAGGTTCCAGTGCACCTTTAAGACATCTCCATTCCAAAGCAGAAAAGAAGATAAAATAGCATCCTTCGCCATCACGCTCCCAGCACGTTTATTACGAGCAATCAACTGCTTTCCGCATAATTATCCAGCAGGGGGAGCATTTCTTGGCATAAATTAAGCCGCGCAAGCGTGGCAGTCACGTGACAATGTTAAATAAGTGCGACGTATGTTTTATGGGTTATTAAACAATAACAGCCTCATCGCCATTACTTCTGGGCACTAAAACGGTCCAATCTAGATCCGAGCGCCATAAAAGCGGCACGATAAGATACGGAAGTGACGTCATTTCACCACTTCCGCTTCACGGAGCAGACTGCTCAAGTTCGCGCAGAAAGTTTTTCATGAAATGTCAATTTCTATAGTAAAAATACGAAGTGATGGAACTGGGTAAAATCTGCCGACCAATAGGGGCCAATCGCCTGTTGGCGATTAATTTAGCCTAGTTGCGTACAACCAATGGAGTTTCACTGACTGAACAAACATGGAAGCGCTAATCGATAAGCCACATCTCTCTGATTGGCTGATCTCCAGTTCCGTCACTTTGTGGTTCTACCATTAAAGTAAAGGTGTATAAAAGTAAGTGTGAGACATACCTTCCAGCACATCAAGATGTCAGGCTCTGGTACCCCTTTACTTCCGGTTGAGGTTCAGATGGTTCAAAGGTCGAGGTTCAAAAAATTGCCATGGTAAATGCAATCACTGCAATCAATGTAATCACTAATCCGTGTAAAAATCTGCAAAATTAAAAAAAATTGTTGTCATAAACACGTGGAGTTTTAAGCAACAATGAAAAAAAATTTTTACAGAACATGTACCAAAAATTACCACAAATTTTATAAAAATTTGATTTTTTATTGATATTTTTATAAAAGCGTCTTACAATGTACTTCGAAAAACATTTCTTATATGGGAAATGTTACATTTCACATTCAAGTTGCACATGCATTGTATTTTAAACAAGCAGCAGTCATTAATGGTTGTATCATTAGCCCATTTTTTGTAATTTTGAAGGTACGACCATCAAACGATCGTGATTTCTCGCAAAATGTTATGGAAAATGCATTTTGCATAAGCAACATGGATAGTGAACATTATTATGTCATACAGTAAATAAACAAATTGAGACTCAAATTTCTTTTCAGCACATTGTGGTTCTTGTACCCTAAAAAACTTCATGACAACTGATTTTTCAAGTCAAACATCGTTTCTAGAAAAACTCGTCCTCCGATACCTAAACAGCCTATCATTATGCAAAATGAAGTTACTGCAACAGAAACAGCAATTATTTTCCTGAAAACTCCATTTTTCTTGAAAAATATTTTCCCAGAAAATAACAAAACATCACCAAAAACAAGAATGCCCTAAACAAAACTGCTCTTACTTTTCCATTAAATCACCCGACTTTCTTGAAAACTAGCCTTTTTTCCTTCAAATCTATCCTTGAAAGCAAACTACAATTTCACTAAAAATGAGGAGCATCATTCCTGATTAAGGTGATTTTTACTTAAACTTGCCTTGTTTTCTGCCACTATTAAACTTTCCAGAAAACAACCCATTTTACCAAACCAGAAAGTGTTATCAAAAACAAATATGGTATTTCCTAGAAAATGCGTTTTTTCACAGAAAAGCAGATGTCAGCAAAATCACCCTAATTTTTCCTTGAGTTTTATCAGAAACAGAAGGATTTCACTGAAAAAAAAATCATTTGCTGGCATTAAAGCCTTCCCCGAAAACAACACATTTTGCCAAATAAGAAAATGTATTGAAAACCAACATAGATTTTCATAGAAACGCGTTTTTTTTTTTACAGAAAAGCTGATTTCAAAGAAATCACCGTAAGTTTTCCTTGAGCTTTATCAGAAACACAAAAACGTCACTGAAAAAACTAATTTTCTGTGATTACAACCAATATTGTCAAAAACAATTCAATAAAAGCATTGTTTCAATTACACAGCCAATATCATTTTTTTCCAATGCCATGTCTTAGGAAAAAAAACTCGAGTTAGTGTCACCGGAAACCGCACGGATTTCCGGTTAATCCGCCAGATTAATGAAGATTTGTCCAAATTGCACCAAACAAGATCAGAAATGGGTCTCAAGTGTAATGCAAAGATTACTAACAGAGCAGTGTCAACAAGTGCAAAAAAAACGTGAGAAAAAACCTCCAGAAATCCAATCAAATTTCCGACAAACATTATTTGGCTTTGAAACCAGATCACCCAAACGACACCAAGACCAAATACGCAAAGACTGCAAAAAAAAATGAATTAATGACAGAAAGCCATTGTTTCTTATTTCTTGCAGCGCCTTTGGCATCCATTTGTAATTGCGAGAAACCGTTTATTCACCAAGAATGTTAAGAGAACGTTAATGCAACGAGTTGCAGAATGGAATGCACGCCATCTAGTCGAGTCGTAATTGGCCGTGATAAACAGGTCAGTGCTAAGACAACCAGGTTCCGTCTTGGGAGTAAGACCTCCCAAGAAACCAAATGAGACAACGAGTTATCTTGCAGTGTGTAAAGTTTAATGTACTTTAATCTTGATGTTACCCCACAGACGCACAGATGCAATCTTGCATAAGGTTATAAGCTCCAAGAAATCTTGCAAGCAATTAGTGAGTCGCAAGGAATCTCACACAAGACAAGGTGAGCTCCAAGAAATCACACACAAGACAAGATGAGTTCCAAGAAATCTCAAACACAACCTGTGGCCAGCTATGTCATAAAATTATTTTGTCACATTCTGTCACATCCAAGAATTGGACATTTGTCACATTTTGTCACATACAAATATCGCATTTGCCACATTTTTTCACATGCAAATGTTATGCAATTGATTCTTAATTCATCAAAATTCTCACAAAATATACTGTATCTGCAAAAATGTTACATTTTATTCAATTTTTTTTTTCCTTTTTACACACGTATTGGATAACTGATTCACGTTTTCATTAGCAAGCTCTATTCCCACATTGCCGCTATGAATGATGGCATTTGCAGCTTCTACTCTTACAATATCTGTGCGTGCAGGCTTCATGTAACATCACTATTCCTGCATATAATTTTTTTTGGGCTATTTCCTTCTTTTTTGTAATTTCCTCTTCATCAACAGACTTTTTTTGAGCCCAGTCTCCCTTATAATTCTACAGATATGTCATACATAAGAGGTTTCTCTCTTATTTGTTGCATTTGTCACATATTTTCCATTTTTTATAGAAATTGTCACATTTTGTCACATTTGTCACACAGGTTTCAAATTGTCACATTTTGTCACATCGGCCACATCCCTGCACACAAGAGAAGTTGAGTTCCAATAAATCTCACACAAGACAAGGTAATTTCCAAGAAATCTTACATGCTCAAGGTAAGTTGCAAGGAAACTTACAGGCACATGAAAAGTTGCAAGGAAACTTTCATGCACAAGGTAAGTTGCAAGGAAACTTTCATGCACAAGGTAAGTTGCAAGGAAAATGACATGAACAAGGAAATTTCCAAGAAATCTTAAATGCAAAGGTAACTTCCAAGGAATCTGACAGGCACAAGTTTAGTTCCAATGAGTTCCAATGTGTCCTTCTTGCACAAGGTAAGTTTCAAGACTACATACGTTTCAAGTAATCTTACCAAAACGAACTCCAATGAAATTTACACAAGGTATGTTCACCCTATTGTATCACTACAATTTCCAATGGAGGGTTAAGCATGTTGCACTGTAGATTGGTAGATGCATTTATTCTTGCACAAGCAAGGTATATGGAGTCTTGTGCAGGGAATATCAATGAATCTTAAAAAAAAATCTGCACGAAATTCTTGAGGATATCAAGAATCTTGCCACCAATAGTACTGTCAATAAATTCGACAGGCGCCATATTGTCGTAGCGCCCAAATCATCACAGATGGCACTGTTGTTTCGAAAAGGTCTTTTCTCATCAAGTCCAACCTTCAGGCCTTGATCCACTGTAATTTTTCTATGTGTGTAATTTCCCTACACACTTGCCAACCTCCTAATATTCCTAAGTATGATCAGCGCCACCAAGGTGGACGAACGTGCAGGAAAAGATGTCTATTGGCAAAAACACTGCCAGAAAATCCCCAGTAAATTCATGCAGCATCTGGCAACATTGGCTGTAGCAGTGTAGCCCCGCCCTAATTGTTTTTAATTTTTGTATCAGATTGGTCTAAAGTATTACAGAGCTCTACTCGTAATGCTAACTGTCCACTTAATCTCTGTCTATTTTTAAAATAATTTTTTTTAATTTACTCTTATGGCAAAAAAAAAAAATGGAAAAGACAAGAAATTAGTCTACTTTTCACCAATCATATCGCAGCATTGACAATTAGGGCGGAGCTATAGCCAGTGTTGCCAGATACTGCATGGTTTTCCTGGGAATTTTCCGGCGGCCCTTTTGCCAATAGACATCTTTACCTGTACTTTCTTCCTCCTTGGTGGCGCTGATCATACTTAAGAAAATTAAGAGATTGGCATGCGGGTCAGGTCGGAAAATTCGAAAAGCCAACTTAAGGCTCATTACACCAGAATTAAAATGTCGCCTTTTGCCAATAGATGGCGCTGTATTTCGCCCGAGAGTAGGGCTTCTACCCGAGAGGGGGTGGAAGTGGCAGTGGTGTCAATTTCAAATTCCCTTTTAGATCCCCACATTGACTGCACTTGTCCCTACCATTTTAAAAACAAGCGCACGTGGTTTTTTAATGGAGTTTTGTAATTATTAATTACCATAGCAACCTGGATGAGGGTGTGGCCACAAGGAAAGGCTGGCTAGGAAAATGGCCTGTCGGGTATGGCTAACACATCACATTTTTTCAGCTTCCTTGCCGTTTCAAACATAATTTCAGAAATATATGATAATTATAAAGTAAACTAAATATTTTAAATAAAAGTTCATATCCTTAGCTATTTCTTGGACTATTAGAAAAAAAAGACATTTCGTTTTTATAATTTTTAACCAATTTCAAAGTTTGCCAACCACAGAAAAATTTGTTTTTTTACCTGTAATTAAGATTGTGCAGCCATCTATCGGTCATAAAGGTAAACAACAGGTAAAACGTATAATTTTCGATTTTTATTAATATCATATGCATTTACATAATTTTTCAATAGTACCATCCCAAAAACGCGAGTCCCTCTTAATGTTCACAAAAAATAGTTTTAATATTTTGATCAGGAAAGGAGGAATTGTGTTTCGAATTTTTATGCAGGGTGTCTCCAAAGTCACAACGCACTTGTGAGCAGCCGTAAGCAGACATTCAGCATAAGAGAAAATGATGAAAAAAATTCTCTAAAATTAGACAAAAATTACAAGTGGATAATTAGCACCAGCATGGCGTCAAATAACTCACAATTAGCCAACAGATTGAAGATCCGAAAAGCAGTGCCCTGGAGCCTGACGTACAGCGTCAGATAGTGTGCAATTAGAGGCGTTTCCGGTTGCCAAGCGCCCTGGGGAGGCAGACACCTGAGGCCCTAATCCGCTTAAGTTTGCTTTCAGAAAGCAAATAAGTTCCCAGCCTTGGCGTACAATCCAGGTCGAAAAAAACCAAAATATTAAATGATGTTTACACACGCAGGTGAAATGGGGAAAGGCCAAAGGTCACACCACACAGAGGTATTTAGTCCCCTGGCAAGACCTCGTGAAAAAGGTTAGCAACCTAGTTTGAAAGTAACACAGCAGCCTTTATGAATTCATGTTATAAATTAAAGACGAGGCTTGGGGTCATCAGCCATGTGTTTTTCGGGCTATTTTGCTGTGGGGAAAAATTTATCATTTGGCAAGTCAAATTTGTTTTTTTTTTTAGTTGGAGCTAAATAGAGAATTTGATTAATTCGTCAGAATTATCACGAAGTATGTTAGCAAGAAGGTGAAAATTGCATTAATCAATGTCTCAAAAAATTGCCTCATTAGCTTCATTTGTCATTTTTGCGAAAAACATTGTTAGTTCATATTATAAATCAAGAAAACACCATAGGGCTGAATATTAAAAAACGTTTATCCGACTTTCCGGAAATCTTAATACCGATGGAAATGCAGGGCGATTCATATGAAGCTCATGATTTTCCTTTTATGTTTACTTGGACAAGACGGATACAAATAACGTGTTTTTGTGTGATGCATGTAATGAATATCTTGGAGATGATGTCCTTTGTTCTCCAAAACCTAGCACAGTGTCATAAACATCAAGATACATTCTAAGTCTCTCTTAGACTTGAACTGTCAATTTACATGCAAAAGTATCCATATCGCTACCATGCACAGCTCTTGGGTGGTAGTAGCAAATACTCAAGTGAGACTGTTAAAGGCCGAAGTGGAAAAGGGTTTCATACATATATTCTCTGTCCACTATTATAAATCGCTGTACATTTGACTTTAGTCCAAAAAACCTGTGTCTTTGCGGTAGTTTTAGGCCTCTTTGTACACTTCCCCTGTCAATTTACACGCAGACTTATCCATATTGCTACCGTGTGCAGATCTTGGTGGTAGTAGCAAATACTCAAGTGAGACCACTGAGAACCAAAGTGGAGATGGTTCTGTGTGTATATCCTCTATCCACTATTATGAATCACCTTGTATAGTGGACTACTCCAAAAAAGTTGCATCTTTGCGGTACTTTGTAGGTATCCTCGTACACGGCCACTGCCAATTTGCATGCAAGCTTATCCATATTGCAAACATGCGCGGAGATGCACAGCTCTTGGTGTTATTGTCACCCCAACGAAACAGAGGAAATTTGGACAGCTAATAGGAGAGAATTGGCTTATCGATAGGTTCGTCCTGGCTATTCAGAACCTAAAACAGTTGGAGAAATGAAAATGGCTGCCAGAACCATACTTGCCGCGGTGGACCAAGCATGCATAAGCTTGGTACCTTGAATGCTCGGGGGCCAGGAACGAGACAATCAACCCGCACGTGCGACCCTGGTCTATCTCAGTGATCGGAGTCCTACAGAGACCTCACGAACGAGCCAATGCACTTCATGTGCGAGCCAGGGTCGATCTCTACAGGGCTGACATCTTATTGGCAAAAGCGCTTTCTGGCAGTCGGCACCACTTTAGGCTCCTCCTTCTCACCAGCCTCTGCTCAGTGGCGCTGTTTGCGGCGACCTGGATGGATTAAGCGCAAACAGGAAATGGCATCCTATTGGTCTGAACGACGCCATTTTTTCCGCTGTCTCTTATGACGACTATAGTAGCAAATACTCAAGTAAGACCCTTGAAGACTGAAGTGGTATCTGCCCTCCTTTTCAGGGGAAATCCAAGCATCAAATGTCTGCATGGCTCCTAATCAAGGCCAGAGGTTCTTGCGTCACAGACCTGTTCAGGGAATTCTGAACAGGAAGCCTTTTCGCTTTGCAGCACAGCTGCTGCTCTTCGCCAAGAAATCCATGGGATGAAAGTGATGGACGGTGTTGGAAAGACCAGAATCAATGAATTGTCCAGAACATGGATTTACGGTCGCCCTAATTCCACCGGAAGCGGTGAATTGGGGGATGGTGGGAGCCACAATGCACAGTGGCCATAGGGCTATTAGCACCTAAAGTGATTTACGGACCATAATCGCCACCTTTGGGGCCAACCAAAAATAAATGGCTCCAAAACGTTCATTTATCAGTGCGACCTGCCGGAAACAGCGCAAAAACTAAAATTTGTTGTCAATCGGTACGTTACTCAACTTGTCTACAAATACAACACCACACAAAAAAATAGGCTTGCACTTTCTACACTGAGTTTTTATGGAACATTTTAATGGTCTGAAGAAAATCTGAATACGGCTCCTCATTACCCGCTGCCATAAACCCTTCCCTGACAAAATAGCAGTAAAAATTTAAATTGGACAATGAAATTTCCCATCAATAATTGCCCTCCTTAACGAAAATTGCTTTTTTCCCCACATCCTTTCTTTATACCCTCCCAGACCGCAGCAAATTTTATGTCATGTGATCGAAAGCTTTGATTGCATACTTAACTATAAAACCCACCTCATTTCCATCCACCCTTTCACTAGTAATTGACATGACATCAATATTTCCGTTAAATGCATTTTTGTCAAACATGTATCACACCATCATCTAACTAACATTTCCATCAACCTTCAACCAACTCCCTTAGTGCTTGCTCAACTATACATTTGCCAACAAAATCTGAACCTTTTCATTCTTCTCAACCCTTTATTCACCATCCTACCTCAACCACTTCACACTGAAATCATTACTAATGCTGTATTTCCAGTCAGCCTTAGTGATGACATGTGGTGAAGGTGGTGGTGGTGCTGAGGGGGTAATAAAACCATGCACAAATTAAACTCGAAATAAATTTTAAAAAACTTCATCTCCTTCTCAATCTTTCATCTTGACGCCTCTTTTCACCATGCCTTTCTTTCTTTACCTTTCAACTTCATCTCATCGTGGTGTCACACACTAATCCTTCATCGGTTTTTTCAATTATCTCACCTTACCACGTCTACCTTCCTCAAACTTCTTCCTTGTTCCTCTACATCGTAACCCTAACCCTTCACATATTCGGTAACATTCTCCAGTTTCACACTTCAAATACTTTCTTCATTCCCTATCATTTGAAACCCGCCTCATCTACTTAATCCTTCTCATCCTTCATTCTCACATGCCTTACTTCCTATCCTCAATAACCCTCATTTTAATCTGCATTGCCCTTTACAATTCACCTCACCCTAGCCCATCTGTCCAAACCATCTCTTCTTCATCATCTTCCTTAAGGCTGATCGAAAGGGCCATTGAAAATGCGTGGTAATTTTCGGACACCCTGCATAATATTTCCACCATGCAA
>JAQFYZ010002769.1:0-15613 GCA_034695085.1 Cylindroiulus punctatus | reverse complement strand
AAATTACCGTTTCGATTATATAATGGTCGAATTTTGGTGACGGACCCCGTTTGAAAAAAAGCTGGATCCGCCCCTGCTGGGGGACTTCCCGCTAATGTCTGCTTCATTTCAGCCATCAACGGCTTGACGTTCAACAACCTGGAAGGCTTGACCGCTTGCATGGGCGACCGCATTGCGTGGCACACCTTCAGTGTGGGCACAGAGTGGGATGTCCACGTCCTGCATTTCGATGGCCTGGGGGTCACTTTCGAGAATTCGCACAGGGACAGCGTGGACCTCTTTCCAGGGGTCAGTCGCACTTTCACCATGGACGTGGACAACGCAGGTGATTCGACATAAAATTTTGCTCCTAGTTCCTTTTCCCACATACCCATATGGAAAATTATATGTACATAATACATTTACAATATACTTGGATATATCTGTAATATACTGAACATATATGCTACAAAACATGTTGTATCGGTAATGTAATAATATATAATGTGACAATGCAAATGCATAATACATTTTTGGACTATACATTTCACATATTCTTACGTTACAAAACACATTATATTTATACGTGTAATATATTTTTGGCATATACATGTCATATACTTTTATATATCTGGGAAATATATACTGTACATGAGCAATTAATTACTGTTCCTAACTTTAACATTAAATTAGCAAAACATAACCAAGCAGGTTGGTCATTCGGTTAACGTCTCCGCCTGCTGTCAGGGAGACCTGGGTTCGCTTCCCATGTCGGCTGTCTGGATTGCGGCTTTCGTGGTTTTCCATAATCTCTACAGGACTAATTGTCGGCAGAGTCACCCTACAAAATCGGACACAACCATCCCTTCCTCTTCTAATTCACCATTACACCTATTTAGTTAACCATAGTGCCTATAGTGCTTGCCTTTGTACTTTTTTTCCTATTAATAATATTTACCACATATTCCCATTATGTGTTGAATATATTTACAGAATATTTTCAATACATGATGGAATGTATCTCATACATGATAGCATATACTTTACATATATAATGATAACATTTATAATATATTATGCATATATGGAATTGGGCCAATTTTGGCATATGTTCCATATATAAATAATATGTTTCAAAAAATATCTTTTTTACATATTTTTTTTCCATATGGGTAACTAACATAACACACACAAAAACTGGGAAAAATGGATTAATTCCGACAGCTATAGTACATTTCTACTTGGTGAACATTGTTCACACCATTTAACGCCCTTTTCAGGTGTCAAGCAAATTAATTGCATCACAAATGTTCATCACGTCGGTGGAATGCAAACTCGGATCGATGTCGCGGCGTGTCCTGGAAAAAATGCTGTCGAGCCCTTGTCGGACAATAAAAAGGTCTGTCTCTAATAGTAGCCGGTCATGTTACGAGGCTTTGATTTCTCCAAAATGGCTGAAGAACAGGCAGGAATTATTGGAAGGCCCTAAATGGCTGCTCTTAATTATTCGCAGGAACGGGTGTATTACATAGGGGCGGTGGAAGAGGAGTGGGATTACGCCCCCAACGAAACTCATCCCACTTTCGTCAAAAACCTGAACGACCTCGAGTAAGTTTTTCATAAAATGCAACCAATTTGATAGATCGGAGACCTCAAATTGCTAAGCAGACATTAATGCCATTTCATAATTGATTTCAGCGAAAGCAGAATTTTCGTGCACAGGGATGCCACTCACATAGGAAAGAAATACAAGAAAGCTTTGTTTAGGGAATTTACAGACTCGACGTTCACCAGTCGAAAACCTCATCTGCCCCAACTGGGCATCCTGGGGCCGCTCATCAAGGCGGAAGTGGGGGACGTGGTGAAGATTGTCTTCAAGAACATGGCCGCCATAAATGTCAACATGAGGGCTCATGGAGTGCTGCAAAACGATTCTACAGATGGTAGGAATCCCAAAATTACCAACTGCTTATAATTACAGCATAAAGTAATATCACTATAAACATGACCTTAAGTTTAATAGAATCTTAAGACCCATAGCTATCAATAAAAATCGTATTGAGTGGCACATTTATTTGATTTTTTGCTAAAACTCCACCAATTGCATTTTTCATAATCCGGTTACCATGCAGACAGTTGCGCAGCTTACATATAAAATAAGTTTTTTCAGTTGGATCTTGGTGGCCTTTTATTTACATAATTATAATTATACATTCTTTAAGGATATGCCTGTTAATTTTTGTCCCGAAATTCCTTTAAGTTATCACATTATGCCTAAAAATTTAGCCAGTAAGGCATAAATTCAGTAAGCCTAAATTTTTTTATATGGATTGTTTTGCTAAATAATGCAGTTTCAATGTGTTTCTTGGTCATTTCAATAAGATATAAACTTTCTGTTACTATTTCTGTCACGAGAGCCTTTTTTAGAGTGATGAAAGTATAATTTTTATTAATATTTAGTTTTGCCCAATCGTCCACGAAGCCCTAGCGGCTAAAATTTTAGCCATTTTTAAAAATTGTCAGAATTTTATGAAAATTGGTAGTCTGACTCCTTGGGTCACTACTTTCAAGAAAATGTTATCAAAACTTTTTTTCAAAAAAATTAAAAATCCAGGACCAAAAGGGTTAATGACCTTTTATGTTTTGGTCATTTTTCTGAAGGGAGGTCAATTTGAATTCATTTTCTAATCACACCGAACTAATCTTTTCCTTTTATAAGGTGGAGTTGGCCCCGATCAAACTGCCGAATACGAGTGGAGAATTTTGGAGAGGTCAGGTCCTGGAAAAGATGACCTGAACTGCATAACCTGGGCCTATTCGTCGACCCTTGACCCTGAGAGGGACATCAACACTGGACTGGTGGGACCCTTGGTCGTATGCAAGAAGGGGGTGCTCAACGAGAATGAAGGCAGGAATGACGTCAATAAGGAGTACGCACTCATGTTTGCGATTATGGACGAGAACAAGAGTTGGTATTTGGACGACAACATAAAGGTGTGACGCAGAATTTACTCGATAGTACTCGTACATGATACCCCATTTCAATAAGCTACTGTCGTGAACCAATTAGCGACGAGTCTAATTAATCGTCTTAAAAACACTGATGTTCACTGCATCGCATTTGTGAAAATAATTTTTTTTTTCATTTACTCAAGATTTACTGCTCCCAACCGGACCAGGTTAACAGAAGTGATCCTGCTTTTGAAGAAAGCAATCTAATGCATGGTAGGCTCTTTTTTTGTTTGTGTGACTATTGTGAAGCTGAAGGAAGCTGTGCTTGGCAGAACAAACTGGAGAATGTTGGCTTATGAAGTCTAGCTCCGATACAGGACACTTAAAAACACCTTCGACTCAGCGTGCCCTCATGACCCTGTTGTTACCTTCATCTTCAGGTATCAACGGCTACATATATAGCAACTTGAAGGGACTTACCTTGGAGGAAAACCATCCTGCGGCCATTTACTTAATCGGCTTCGGCAACGAGGTGGACATCCACACGGTGCATTTTCACGGTGAGTACTAAGCCGATCTTCACCTGCAAGATTTAAAACTTCTTCAGTGAAATGATTTGGAAAATGACAATATATACAGGGGCGGATCCAGCTTTTTTTGCAAACGGGGTCCGTCACCAAAATTCGACCATTATATAATCGAAACGGTAATTTATGACATGACATGACCTCTTTTCGAGTCTGCAGTAAGCGCATGTATGTATATGGAGGCCTAAATAGACATGTTTAAAAAAATATTTGCAAAAACTAGTTCATTTTTTGCATTTTTTTAAAAACATTTTTTAAAAGCTGTTCGTTTTTTGCAAAAAATTTTGCAAAACCAGCTCACTTTTTGACATTTGTTTGCAAAATTATTGCAAAAGGCAGCTTTTGCTACTTTGCTGACTTTTTGCATTTTTTTGCAAAATTTTTGCAAAACCAGTTTACTGTTTTGCTTTTTTTTTGTAAAAAATTTGCAAAACCAATTTACCTTTTTGCATTTTTTTTGTAAAAAATTTGCAAAACCAGTTTACCTTTTTGCATTTCTTTTGCAAACAATTTGCAACACCAGTTTACTTTTTTGCATTTTTTTTGCAAACAATTTGTAAAACCAGTTTACCTTTTTACATTTTTTTTGTAAAAAATTTGCAACACCAGTTTACTTTTTTGCTTTTTTTTTGAAAAAAATTTGCAAAACCAGTTTACCTTTTTGCATTTCTTTTGCAAACAATTTGCAAAACCAGTTTACCTTTTTGCATTTTTTTTTTGTAAAAAATTTGCAACACCAGTTTACTTTTTTGCTTTTTTTTTTAAAAAAATTTGCAACACCAGTTTATCTTTTTGCATTTTTTTTGCAAAAAATTTGCAAAACCAGTTTACTTTTTTGCATTTTTTTTGCAAAAAATTTGCAAAATCAGTGCACCTTTTTGCAAAATTTTTCGATTTATTAACCATTCTATCTAGTATGAATTTGTATATTTTGGTTCCAATCTATCTAGTGTAAGTTTTCTATTCTTCCCCTGGAACCCCACCCTGGATCCGCCACTGATATATGACAATTCCAATTTTAGGAGAAACGTTCGTGAGCAACGCCGGAGGTAAACGCAGGGGCGACGTGAAGGAAGTCTTTCCGGGCACTTTCGAAACCATCCAGTTGACCCCTACTAACCCCGGGACGTGGCTCTTGCACTGCCACATCAACGACCACATTGAGGCCGGAATGATGACCACTTACACCGTCCAACCACTGAAGCACCAACAGTCGAACGCCACCAGAACTCGGGCATGGTCAGTGCTAGCCATTTCAATGCTTTTTTTGACCTTGTCCAAACGATGAAAAAGTGTTTTTCAAGTTTTCTAACATTGCCTTTCACAACTTTGCAATACCAAAGAGCCATTTCGAATCTGCCATGCTGAACCGTGACGTCATGCCAGGCTTTTACCTCGCTTTCGCATTCTGCACACAACGGTGCTTCGACAATCTGCTTTTAATGTCGCTCATAAAGGGTTCATAATAAATCGAACTATGGAAGAATATAATACAGGTTGGCTTTTTTCCCTGTCGTGCTTTGGGCGTACACATTTTAAAAGGCGAATTTAAAAGACGGATTTCAAAAGGCGAATTTAAAAGACGGATTTTAAAAGGCGAATTTAAAAGACGGATTTTAAAAGGCGAATTTAAAAGACGGATTTTAAAAGGCGAATTTAAAAGACAGATTTTAAAAGGCGAATTTAAAAGACGTATTTTAAAAGGCGAATTTAAAAGACAGATTTTAAAAGGCGAATTTAAAAGACGGATTTTAAAAGGCAAATTTAAAAGACAGATTTTAAAAGGCGAATTTAAAAGACAGATTTTAAAAGGCGAATTTAAAAGACAGATTTTAAAAGGCGAATTTAAAAGACAGATTTTAAAAGGCGAATTTTAAAGACAGATTTTAAAACAAATAATTATTAAAGGGATTCCACTATCTCGACGTCCTTCACGTTCACTGTATGTATATCTTCAGATTACCTCGCAGATTTATGTACAAAAAATGAATCGCCCAAATGCTGCTGCAAAAGTAAAGCTAAGCTGAAATAATTTTAATTTTTACCTTCGATGTTTCCGTCAGATCCGAATCATCCTATGCTTCATCTCAGGACAATAACTTTCCGAAAAATACTAGCAAAAAGAGCAATTCCAAATTGGAAAAAATAGTTATTTAAGCTTTGTCAGGAACACGGAAAATGCAGGAGGCCAACTCAGACACTGCTCAGACAACTGCACTCCAAAATGAAAAAGAAAAATTGTCACCCCCAGGACAAACCACGTGACCTGTGTCGTGTTTTGTAACCAATTAAATCATCAGTTTTGAAACAGGAATGCCCCAAAGGCAATTATGCAAATAAAGGGAGCAAGCGTGTCACTCCACAATAACCTTGAATCATTAGAGAACACTTAGAGCAACACGAACGAAAGTTTATTTTCATTTTTATGTCTTTTATAAAAGTTTATTATGGATGTGCAAATTTTCTAACGAAAGTAAAGCCCTACCAGACAATAGCGATGCATAATAAACGTTAAATAATGTTTATTAAAAGTTGTGCTTTTAATAAAAGTTAAATAAGGTTAATTTTGCATCGCTAAGTATCTTGTAGGGCTTTACTTTCGTTAGGAAATTTGCACATCCATAACAAACTTTTATAAAAGGCACAGAAATGAAATTAAACTTTCGTTTCTAAAACCCTCGGCTATGCCCCTATCATCCATGCTTGCTTGCAGGTACATGTACAAATCAAGCTGCATTTCAAACATTCAAATTGCATATTTTTTAGCTAATACAAATGCTTTAGCTATAAAAAGTGAAACTCCACTATGCACATACATGTACCTGTACATGAAGGTACAAAGATGATCCAAAGATGAGATCAATTGTAGCAGATTTGATATCGAAAAGTTTGTCATTATTTTTGACATACAGGTACATGTACATGTACAGTATGTATTGAAAAAATATCATGAATTCCTGATGGTGGTATAACATCTACTCGTAGTATTCTAGTAAACTAAGTAATTATGAACCTTATTTTCTAAAATAATACATCAAACAGAGAAAATAAATTTACAGTTGTTTATTTTTACGTTTGAGCATAGGTCACGTTATTGGTATGCAAGGAGGAGTTAGTTAAACTCGATCGGGGGAAAATTTCCAATCTTAGCGCCGTCATCGGGAATGTTTCACAAATAAAATTTATCATAAAATAATATAAACAATAAACGAATGGCACGGGAATGACAGTATCAAAAACCGCTATTAGGTCTACGTATTGCGCTTCGCAAATTAATTATGCAGCGGCAATTCACGATTATCCTATTTTCGATCGTGATATGAAAAAAGTGCTAATTTTCCTAACCGGCCGCAATTAATGCGTCGACAAAGAGTACGATGCTTTGCAAAGTCTAAGGGCTAAAAAAGCCTGCAATGGGGCAGGAAAAGTGGCAAAAACTGTATAAAATACAATATCGATTTATATAAAGGGTAGGAATGTGAAGCGTATCACTTATCTCCGATTATAAGGGAATGTCTATCGGGTCCTCCCCGGTGCCGTTGGCCAGCTGAAACACCTTGCTGCCGACTTCTTTGGCCAGTTGATCGGCATCTTGCTGATTTTGGCAAATTGAAACAAAAAAAGCAGTTAACAACGGTTTGCTCAACACCCGCCATGTTGATTATAATTTGTCGTGACTAACCTTAGTTGCTGCCTCGGCGTAAATGCGAACAACATTTTCCGTCCCGGAAGGTCTGAAAGCAAAATTAAATTCAAATAAATGTTGAAAAATCATTTTAAAATAACAGAATTTCGTTCATTTCCAATATCGCACCTTCCCAACGGAAAAATAAACTACCTGACAAAAGCTCGCCCATTTCTGTACTGTGAAACCAGCTGGTCGATGGCTTCCTGGAGATTTGGAGGTTCGACGCACCTGCGTTCAGCGTCCGTTGTCTTGATGACGGCCCGATCTTCCACCTGGAGAATCGGGCTTATCAATTAAAACTGACCCTAATTTTTAAACAAAAATTTACGCAATATTGCGCACGGTGGAGACCGCAACAATATCTCACCGAGACTTTGAGAAGTCGATTGGGCAAGTCCTGGTACATGTTGTCCCAGTCGTCGATGCTCCATTTCTTCGCGTGCAGAATGCTCTCTACAGTCAAGATGTCGCTGATGGCATCGCCCACGGTCTACGCAGTAAACGAGACGTTAAACTCAATCGGTAAAATTATTTTGCTTCGAATCTGTGACAGCGCTGATTGCGCTTGAAACTCACTTCATTGATTTGGTCGATGAAATGCTGCAGCGTCTTGGCTGCGTCCCGCTGCGACTCCGTCAAGCTGAGTGACAACGAGTTCACCAGATTAATTTCAGGAATTAAAAGCAAATTCCAATTGAATTGGTAATATTTACTCATCGTCCTTGGCTGCATTTGCAACTTTTTCCTTCGCAGCATCGCTAAAAACCACCTGCGAATTGCAAAAGCACAGTTCGTTATGGTTTCTTTTCATGCAGCGGCCCCAGCACATCAAATTCATGCCGCAAAGCTCGAAGCACTCACGGTGCCGTGGCCGTTGGCTTCGAAGTATACGCCGACGTCGTAAAGCGTCGCCGAATGGTGCAGATATTTCACCCCGGTCGGAACGCAAAGCACGGGAACTCTCTGGACAAAAACGATCAAAAATTACACGTAAATTAAGCGAAAAATAACTTTGACATGAAGAGTAAAAACGGTTTTATGCCGAATTAAAACCAGCAAGAAAAGGACTCGTACCAAGACGTCTTTCACGTAGTTTGTGGAACTTCCATTGGCATAGGCCGTCTGGACGAAGCCCATGTTCAGGTCCAGGCCAATGCTGTCAATCAAGGTCCGAAGATGGGAAACGATCTGTAAACGATTTTCTCTATCAAATGAGCACCAAGATCAAAGGGTTCAAAGGTCAATCGCAGATCCGGTATTTACCAGCGTGGCAATTTTGTCCCCATCCAGCATCCTGAACTGGCCGGATTTGCAGATGTAAAAGTAAATGACCCGATCGGCATCGCCGTCCAGGGCCACGCACCGGACGCCCGTGTCCAACGGCACGCCTTCTGGGGGCCTCTGATTGACCTTCACGTAGTCTGCGCCGCACTGTAAATTTTAAACTATTAGGAGCTCGAAACAACGATGGGGCGAAAAATGTCAAAACTAAATGCCCCGCACCAGGTAGTTCAGCCTTCCCGCATTGCCGTTGATCTTGACCGGCTCATCGCTTTTCTTCGCCCCGTTGTTGTACAACTCTATATTCAGGAGCTTGTTCAGATACGGACAGAGTTTCTGGATGGCCAGTCCGCCCACTCCGTTGGAACCGTCCAGCCGCAGCTTGGGTGTATAATGCCCGTTGCTGGGATCCTTGAAAAGAAAACAACAATGTGCAACAATCACATCAGCGTCTTACATGCAGCGTGACACATGTGACATGGTAGCGGATTTACAATACTTTTTTAAAAACTTGATCTAGCAAGGGACGGGTTAATTATCAACAAAAGTGACAACAAAAAACATATTTTCATCCTAATGTTTCAGAAATTGACCCATTCTTTGCATTGCGTGTAATTTCACACACTTACTTTCGACCATCTACATTTACCAGTTAACGGATACGCAATTCTCCGGTCTGGTTGCCGAGGAAGTCAGTCGTCAACGGCAAACAACAGCGAAATTTAGAGTTAAATAAACTTAAGTTTTGCAGCATTTATCGCTACCGCATAAACATCGCGCACTCTCGCTCAAGCGTGCCTCTTAATGCAGTCACGTACGAGCGGCTGCATCGAGGAAACAACCTTTTAAAATCACGTTATTTTTTTTTCTACTTTTGTTAATGATTAGGTTAGGCTCGGCTTCAGAAACTTTCCTAGCGAGAACTGAAGTGAAACAAACTCATTAGTGATAAACTGCATGTGGGCAGGTAGGTTTAGCTGTCGTTTGACGCGTCCCGTGGTATAAAACAAAAGAAAAAGAAGCTTTTCGGGTTGAAAGCCACGAATGAAAAACTTCTTTGCCCAAATTTCTTACCGTTCCTCTGATTTTGCAGAAAGCTTCGCCCAGTTTGGCGTAATAGCCCTCCTCGGTGCCTTCTCCGTATCCGCCGTTCGTGTTCTTGCAACGCACGAAGTAATGGAGCTGCGGCGTAGTCACAATACCTGTAATTCAATTCAATTTAATGCCGGGCAGACAGATCGACGCCTGGTTGCGCGCTGCGAAATCAGACCCAACTTACCGAAATCCTGAATTTCACCACCTAAAGCCGAAATTCCGTCGCTGACAGCTTGCGCCAATGCATCGCTGCTCGACCTGGTTGAAGGCAAGGACATGTCGGTTAAAAATCAGGGAAAGTCAGGAAATTTAAAGAGACCGACAGATCCACACCTAGTGTCTTTTCCGAGGAATACGTGAGCGGGTTGGTCGAGATCGATATTGGCCGATTTGACGATTTCTTCGAGCGTGCTTTTCAAATCTCTAAAATTTTCAAGAAAAATTGGAAATAAAACATTGGATTAACTTCTTGTCTTCCAGTATCTCGTTGAATTTCAGAAATTATCGATGAAGAACCGTGCCAGTTGGAATAATTTTTTACTTTGGTCAAGCTTTCGTAATCATGGTGTGGACAAATGTGGACAAAATATGGATATTCCAACCTAATTTAACCTAACCTAAATTACCCTCAAAATGTAATTTTTTTATCGGGCTGCCAACCCATCCGCCATGAGGGGAATACCACTTTCTCCTCATGTCTACGGCACAAGTCTAAAAGAAAGAAATATACTAGACAATAGCCTATATGTATAACCCTGGCTATCTTGCCCCATTTAAAAAAAATGTTTAATTTCAAGAAGGCTGAACTGCTCAATATACACCAAACCGAATAAATCATTTTGTTGCGTTGCTAAACCTCGACCATCTTCGGACCACCTCCTGTGCTACAACCATCTATTGCCAAAAGCAGGGCGGTAACATTTACTAAAAGCTCTTCGGTGTTATTAAAATGCCAAAGTGAACCACCTAGTTGTTGTTGACAGACACTTGGCGCGTTGTTCACCGGACTCTATAAATCTATATTAATTTGAAAGCTGGCAGATAAACCGCTGCGTAAACAGCCTTATCAGTTTCTAAAATCCTTATCCCAGATAAGCAACAAAGGATGTGAGCCTCTGTGAGCTAGGTCATATCGAAAGTAAAAATGAAGGACTAAAAGACACCATTAAAAGACTCATTTCAAATTGTTTTTGGAACTGAAAAAAAATTACTGGAGCCTAGAAATACAACCAGAAATTAAAATTCCTAAGGCCCATTTGCACCAACAAAAGTTGAGCAAAGGTATTACACCGCAGATAATCCTCAAGGATTATCATTTAAATGGTGCCACCAGCCGTAAGAAAATGAGAAAAAAAAACCGCAATACTTTCACAAATACTGCATGTTTCGTGTAGGAACTTTGTGTAAAGGTGCCTGTTTCTAAAGTGAGTTTTCCGGGCCTAATTTTATAACAGAAATGAGGAGTGTCAAAAGCTGAGGAATCTGAGGAGTTGAGGTTTTCAGGCTTCCTAACCCAATACTCCAATGTTCCATGGCATGAAATCCTCAATCCCCTCAGATCCACCAACACCTCAAACTATTTTTTTTTATTTGGAATCTCAATAGATTACAATCTGTCCATAATGGACATTTAATAATTCGTTTGACAAATTAGTTCTTTGACATGTAGGAGTACACTCAGCAGCATAGTCCTTTGAAATAGTTAACATGATTTGTTACGACTGACCATCGTAGATTTACACAGATAATATTTTTATGAAGTACCTTTTTTATGAAGTAAAAAACCTGGTATTTTTTCAATTTATATATTTTTTTAAAGTGGGATACGTCGATAATGGCTTCCTAAACAAATATAATCGTTTGTCCCATGACGTGCAAACCTCAACTCCTCAGGGTTATCCCTCCGATTAATATAATTCGTTTGACAACTTAATTCTTTGACATGTAGGAGTACACTCAGCAGCATAGTCCTTTGAAATAGTTACATGATTTGTTACGATTGACCATCGGAGATTTACATAGATAATATTTTTATGAAATACCTTTTTTATAAAGCAAAAAACCTGGTATTTTTTCAATTTATATATTTTTTTTAAAGTGGGATACGTCAATAATGGCTTTGTATATAATCTTTTGTCCCATGACATGCAAACCTCAACTCTTCAGGGATATCCCTCAGATTAACCAACTCTTCATCATTACGGCATCACACATTTTTGTAATGTGGAGCAAATCAGCATTTTCTGCAACATGAGTTGTCTGCAGTTTTCCTACCACACCGCAGTACCCCACCGGTCATCCAGGTCCAGCTTACTTGCAATTGACCAGTTCCGTGGCGAAGGCCTCCCAGGCCGGTTCGAGCATGTCGCCCATGGGGTCGATGATTTTCACGCCGTTGTCTTCCTCGGGATTGTGCGACGCCGTGATCATGACCCCAACGGTGGCTGAAACGAGAGAAAAGAAATTATGAAAGCAACGTGAATAAAAATAAAAAAGACGATTCTTCAGAGTGTTTCTTCGGCACGTTCCGAGGGAGGTTGGCCAGGTACGTGACATGAATTATTCACCGAACGGTACACTCACCGCACTCGTTTTTGGGTGAGGGTTAGCAGCCCAAGAGGCAGCCTGTTAAGCCGTAACGTTTTACCAGACAAAACGACTATTTTTTTCACCACTTTTGGTATCAACTTTACCTTTGGTGGCTTTGGAGCGCAACGCCGCAACTAATCCGACCCTGTAGACGACGAAATCCAAGGTGCTCGCCCTATTTGATACAAGAAAAGGAAAACATAATTAGTCTCAGTTGCTCATTAACATCATGCAAAAGGATATGCGACTGCTAATTAAGAAGCATTTACACCGAAGGTAACAAATGCCGGTTACGAGCGACTGAATTTAACTTATTGTTTCAAATATAAACGAACAAATGCACATCGATAATACTTTAACAGCTAAGCAAATTAGTTACACTACATGTACGACAAATTACATGTAGCATCGAAGTTTGCAATATGAGTGCAGCCAGCCATGCCAGTTTATTAAAAGGCAGTTTTGAGCATCCTGTAATGAAGCTTGATTTTCATAATACTATCATTTTCAAATTCAATTAATATTTTATTTAAATTATTATTATGACATGTGCCTTAATTGTATATATACGCAGTATACTTAGCCATATTTTAAATTATTTCTTATAACAGCATGTATATTTTATTTATTTACAATTAATTTTAAAAAATTCAGCAAGTTTATTGTTTAATAGTTTGGCAGCTCGGACTCGTTTACTCAAAATAACAAGTCCATAAATGGTTTCTAATAAACCACTTGTGAATAATGAAAGAGTGGTTTCGTGTCTCTCTCTCTTTTTTTCATATAATATTGAATTATTTTGAACCTGCCCAAAAAAATAATATAAAAAAAATTAATATTTCATTTAATTTATTATTATGGCATGTATCTCAATTGTGCATATATGCAGTATTCTTAGCCATATTTGAAATTATTTTTAAAACAGCATGTATATTTTAGTTATTAACAATTAAAAAAATTTGCAAGTTTTTTATTGTTTAGTAGTTTGGCAGCTCGAACTTGTTTACTCAAAATAACAAGTCCATAAATGGTTTCTAATAAACCAATTGTGAATAATCAAAGAGTGGTTTCAGGTCTCTTATCTCTTTTTTTTTCACATAATATTGAATTATTTTTAACCTGCCCAAAAAAATAAGTGGGTGGTTCGGAAATTCCTGTCTTTTCACATGCTCATGGCAGGGTCAGGCAAGTTCAATGATCAAAATTACAGAAATAAGAAATAGAAAAAATCTCAAATAAAGCTTATAAGAGCTGTAATTTCCATTATTACAGGGCTAGTCGCGAATCAATCCTTTTGCATTTTTTGTAAGTTTAACGGCCTCATAAACTGAAGACAGTCGTAAAAAAGTATAATCGGAAACCACAAACAAGATTTAATCGGATTGCATTTCGTCAGTTTGCATTTCTCTAATCCTGGGCAGAATTATTCATAGATTAACTTCGTTATTCGTGCCATTCACTCAGCTCGTAAAAATTCCTGCAAGATTCGAAATCCTGAATTAAAAATTTCAACTAACAGACTTGACATGCATGTCCGAAAAGCATAAAAAATCTTAAAATTTTTATTTGGAGCCATTTTTTAAATTATTAATTCTATGCTTAACTTATTATTATAATTATAGAATCAGACATTTAATCGATACATGCTTAACTGTTTAATCAACTTAGTTTTATAACCTCAAACATCCCCTTACATTTTCAATTAAAAAAGGAGGAAATGCTAAAAAGGAAGTAGATATTTCCACCAGACACATGTGGCAGATTGAATTAAGATTAATTAATGTTTTGACCTACTCCAAACATGTTTTTGGGAGGTTAGACAAGACGCCTTCTATAAGGTTAGATTCAATGTTTGATTAGTTTTTGAAAATAAAGACACGATTGAATTGAATTTATTCGCCTAGGGTGCAAATTCACCCAGCAATTCATGGGATGCAAATTCACCCAGAAAATAGGGCAACTAAGGCCCATTGAAAGTGCGTTGTGACTTTGGGGACACCCTGCATAAAGTTACCAAATACAATTTCTCCTTTTCTGATCAACATATTAAAACAATTTTTTGTAAACATTAACAGGGACTCGCGTTTTATGGGATGTGCTCTTGACAACTAACGGAAATGCATATGATATTAATAAAAACGATAATTCTATGTTTGACCTTTTATTTTGCTTTATGGGCGATAGATGGCAGCACCTGCAATCTTCATTTACTGTCGTTGGCAAAATAAAGAATATCTGGCCAAAGACGAAATGTCTTTTCATTTTATATAGCAAAATAAACTTTGAATTAAAACATTTAGTTTCATTTGAAATTATCATATCTGTCCAAAATTATCAAAATTTAATTGCAAAAAATCCCTTTCAATGGTGCTTAAACTAATTCGTACAGGGTCGCAGTGTCGCCCTCTGGTGTTCATGGGGTCAACAGAAGAAACTATTCAATTATACGAGGCCATGGCGCCATTTTGTCATTTCTGTGACCTAAATGTAAGCCTTTACTTCAGACACTGGCTTATCTGGGCTATGTTTTTACGAATAAAGTTGGACGTGGGAGGACATCAAATGTCATTATGTCCTCGCATATTCAGTACATTACTGTTAATTATGGATAAGCAGCTTCCACACGCAGCCATATCATGTATTAAATATGATTTTGCTCAACTTCTGTATTGGACTAATGCGGCGTTTACAACTCACTGGAGCGCCATTAAATCCCGGCGGATAATAAAAGGCTGCAATAGCTGTTATCTTCAGCATCTGCATGACATGCCCTGAGAAATGAGCTTTTCATCGATTTTTGTAGAGAAAAAAAGTCGTGAAAATAATGCCAAAAATGCAGCCTTTACCAGCCTCACCTTAGATGATGAAAGTAATGAAACTGAATTGAAAGTATCGTGTCATGCAAACTTGCACGGTTGAAAACTAGAAATATAAAAGGCTTTTCTCACCAAGGACTTAAAATTAGACCAGTTTATAGCAAAAAGTTCAGGAAAGTCGAAAATTGGAGCACTTTCCATTTAATTAGTGAAACTGAAAACGCCTGGTTCATTAAAACTGCCATTTTATGACCTATTAAAATCACCAAAAATAACTACATGCACCTCAAACAAACTGCGGCTAAATTAAAAAACGTCTGTATTTAGAAATGTGTCCCATCACTTATGTTGCATGAACAATATCAATATCAATAACCAATCAATAATGATATGGTGTGTTTATTATTTTACCAGATTTGTGCAATTTCACTGGTGTCCCATCAATTAAGTTGGCCTCAACACAAATTATAGGCTCCAAACTCAGGGTTCATTACAAAAAATTTACAAAATCATTTCCCTGACATTCCCTGACAACCCAAGTAAATTTCTCTGACTTATAAATCGTGTACAAAATTTTTTTAAACCTGCTCATGAGAAAAATATAATGTTTATTAATATCAACTTTT
>JAQFYZ010002768.1:0-15624 GCA_034695085.1 Cylindroiulus punctatus | reverse complement strand
ACAATGAACAATATATGTAGCATTTCTACATTGGCATTATGTCATATTTTTTCAATTTTAATTGTCAGGGATTTTTTTAAATCTGGAAAAGTCAGGGGAAAGTCAGGGAAGTTGAAAATGAATTTCTTGGGCAAACCTGAGGGTGATTCAGAAATATTATCGTATCTGAGAAAGTAGGAGCAATGGATCATATTAGGTGCTAAGGAGCACAGTTCGTCTAAAAACGGTTCCTTCAGTACTAGGAAAAGCTTTTGTGAAATTATTTGAAAAACTTTAGAGTGCTGTATGATGGTTATATCAAAGCCTTTAATTACGCTTATCACGTACAGAATTAGATTGTGCACTATGCATGGCTGTGGCCATTCCGATCATAGTCATGTCATACAAAAATGCATGACTTGGTCCCTGGGTAGGTGAGTTGATATCCATTGGTGTTTAGACATTTTGTATTGATAGAATTAATGGTTTCAGATAATGTATATGCGTTTACATAAACAGGTTAACATTGCAAGTTTTGGCGATATTAAAACATATATACTTCAAAGATTTTTTCAAGGGAACCGCTGTTTACTATTACTTTAGATAAATGAATAACTTTTGGCAATAATTAGCAAAGCATTGTCTCACTGTTGTAAAATAACGATCGTTCGTCAACAAGAATATGAAATTTCCACATTAAGGCGTTGATGTTAACTTTGAATAAACTGCTGTTTTATACTGATGTAGCACATGTGTATAAAAGAGACAAATTTTCTGCACGGCGTGCATTATAAAACCTACATGGAATTCAAAATGTTCTCTCTGGCAGATACCTTAACTCCTTTCTTCAAACTGTTTTACTTGGCAGGAATTAACTGCCTCCCAGTGCATGTCACACAAGGCAAAATATGCAAATGCATTCATTTACTTCATTTGTTTCTCATTCCGTTGCTATTGTGCACTTTGTTGCCAGCCTCGATTGACATACTTATTGAGTGTGCTGGGAAATCGAGAACCTATGAACCATGGATTTTCTTTATACTTATTATGGAAGTTGTCTTTGCTATAAATTATGTAGTTTTGAGATTCAATTGTGCAAATCTGAAACAGTTTTATTTGCTTTGCAAGAATTCAAGTCTAACACCCAAAATGTGGCAAGCATTGAAATTTCGTGCTAATGCCATTGTGATAATATTTTTCATGCTAAGTATGGCGCAAATCATCAAAATGACTTTTGGTTTTTTTTATGATAGTTTATGTTATGTGATACTCGGCACAGGAACACCTTTCACTGATGGTCGCAGTGCAGTACGGGAAATCCTGGCTATGATTTTGTGCGTCAGCATATTGAGTTACTGCATTATAACCTCATGGTTTTCTTATTTATGCCTGGGGTGTATGCTCTTGACAATCAATTACATTGGCTTAACAATCGACGATGACATACATTCTGTCCGCACTGTCGCAGCAAAGACATTTCACAGCAAATTTAAACTCGCAATGAGTTATTTCATGAAACTGAGTGAGATCACCAGAATACTCAATTCAGTTTTTTCGACAGTCAGCATGACAACCTGCATTAGCCAGATGATGTTATTCAGCATAGTTATTATTCAAATGACTTCTCTCAACAAAATGAATATCCCTTTGTCATTCGGCTCAAGTGCAATTGCCACTTTTATTATCCTCGTATTAGCCCTTATTTATGCAGCTTCAGCAAATGCAAAGGTAAAAACAGTCATTTTTAATTATTAAAATTAATGTAGTAAAGTCTTTCTGTAAAAATCGGGTACCATTTTCCTGTTCGCATTCACTGTGGGATCAAAAATTCGAAGTAAATTCAAAGAAATATTCCTTGATACTAAAAGAACAATTTTTATGCTGTTTCGTCCTCAAAAAACTTTCAGGACTTTGAAGGTTGGAAAAACCAAAGAACAGGCGTACCCATGTATACAGTGACCACTATAAAAACGTGGTATAAACTATGTACATGAAATGTCGTGCCACATTTATCTGTGTACCAAATTTTAACATTCTAGGACGTCAGTATGTTCGAAATACTGTTAGACGCAGTTTTTCTCTGTAAAATATCCCCAAAACTCATCCTGAGTACTGTAAACCTAGTTTATACTTGATAGTGAAATATTTATTAAGAATATGGTATATCACAGTCAGTGAGAAACGAGTGTACAGGATAAATTTAAATAATTTCAGAAACGATAGACTATGGTTGGGATCAAGGGACGAAGTTGACGTTATAAAAAAAATATTGATAATGCAAAAAATTATGAATTTCTTCTAATTCCTTAAATTTGGTGAAATAATGGGTCTATATTATATGCCGCGAAATACGGTTAGTCCTATATATCGCGAACATCTTCATAACATATGGTCATGTTATACATGTAATCTAGTGTATTCCATTTACTTTGTTGTCAGTATATGAAACTGTCACCTGGTCCAGCGCACAATGTCCTGCCCTTGCTTTTTTCTGTTAAATTCAATGTGGGAAGTGTCTCTTAAAATCAGTGGGAACACTGCACATACATGTACTTGTACATATGTTATTTTGCATAATCTAATTCACAGGTAAAGCACATGATCAGTGCATTGTGCAAGCCTGTTCCAATTTCAAATGGAAGAAGATTTCCCATTAAACACTATTTGGTAAGGTTATTCAAAGATAATGGATGTTTCGTAATCAAAGACTTTACCTGTATAGCCAGCTAAAGTAACTAATGAATGACATTTATTGATTTGATCCCACCTTTAGCTGAAGATGAATCAACTTATTGTTCTGCAAATTACAAAAGAACTTCACTTAAGTGTTACAATTGGCGGACTGTTTGAAATAGACGATGGCACTTTATTAATGGTGGGCATTAATTGACGAAGTTTTTCAACAGCTGCACATACATTATTAAAGAAAATAATTAAATTGTTGCAGCTTTTGCTGATGTTTTGGGACATCTTTTCAATGAGTCGTCAAAAAGTATTGGCTTCCAATCGTATATGAGGCTGGATAGCTAATTAAAGTCCAGTTAAATAATTATTTGAACAAGGACATCTGAATATTGGATGTTTATTGTTTCGTATTTGAAGTAAGTCTTTGTTTGTCTGATGTTTTTAATGTCGACTTATTTATGCACCATTTGTTTAGCTGTTAAATGGTTTTCGCGAACAGATCAGATGATTTTCTAGTAGCATTATGAAAACTCCTGATTACTGTTACTATTGTAATGATATAGGTATTAATGTCATTGTGTTGGAAGTTTGCATACACGGCATGTCTATTAGTAGTTGCTATTCACCATGTGAGAGTGAACGGATGTATGAGTTATGTGAAGTTTATCCCTTACATGCAAATATTGTGTATTCAGTGTGCTGGATTAAATTGTTGGCTCTGCATATTAAAAAAAGTCTTCACAGTGCTTTCACAATTGGAGGAATTTGTAAAGTCCATGCACTTTAATAATAGTGGGTATTAAAAAATTGCTGAAGTTGGTAATATACAATTATTTAAATACGTTTTCAAGAAATTACAAATTTTAATTATGTTTTGGGACACCTTTTTAATGACTCACCAAAAAACGTTTGTATAAAACATTTATTAGTTGGACAGCTAGTTAGCTTGTTCAGTGGGTGGTACCTACCTAATGGGTGTCATGAAAACTCGACATTTTAAGCAAACTGCTGTATTCGTAAGTTGCACTAATCATTATTCAATGAATTGATGGAAACAATTGATTGACATCTTTATATTGCAGCTATTACAAAAACCGACTTGCACCACTATACCTCTAACCTCTTCATATGTGGCTAAATGACCACAAATGATACAATTTTTCATCCTAAATGGAATTGTTCAACATGTGTCAAGTGGTGTCCTTGATCCTGCTGGGGTTTTGGTTAATAAAATAAAAATCGATAATTGCTGCAAACGTTTTTGAATATTAATGAAGCCCACTTATGGGCGACATACTAAGTGACACTGATATGACATGTCCCCTCCGACCATGGGGTATCCGTTAGTGCTTAGGTATTTTGTATTGACGTTAATGGTTTCAGATAATGTAGGCGTTTAACTAAACAGATTAACATTGCAGCTTCTGACCATATTAAAACACAGTTTAAAGGTTATTTAAGGGATCCGCTGTTTATACTTTAGATAACTTTTGCAAATAATTAGCGAGAGCATTGTATAGCTTATGTAAAATAAAGATCATTCTTCAACAAGAATATGAAATTTCCACATTAAGGCGTGTTGATGTTAACATACGTGATACTAACTTTATTGTTAGTATATGAAACTGTCACCTGGTCAGTTAACTCCTCAGTGACCTTCCCTTGCCTCTATTGTGTTAAATTTCTTGTGTGAAATCGTTGAAAATGAGTGGGAAGTTGGGAACACTGCATTCCATATGTATACATATATGTTAATTTTTCTACTTCACAAGTCAAGCCTATGATCAGCATTTTGTATATAGTATTCCAATTTCAAATATAAGAATCTTTCTCATGAAACACATTGTGGTAGGGTTATTTAAAGATACTGAATATTTAGTAATAAGGCAGCTGTTTGAAAGAAATTACTCATGAATGCAATGGATTGATACCATGTTTAGCTGAAGATAAATCAACTAATTGTTCTGCATATTACAAAGTCTTCACGACAGCGTTAACATTGGTGGACTTCTGGAAATTTATGCATTGCACTTTAATAATTTTGGGCATTACAATTTCCGGAATTGATTAATAATGTAATATTGAAGCACATATTCTGCAAATTATTGCAGATTTTGCCGCTGTTTTGGGACATCTGTTCAATGAGTCGCCAAAAAGTATTGGGTTACGATCCTATATAAGTTGGAACAGCTGATTAACGTCCAGGACACATGTCAATATTGGTTGTTCTGAATGCAGTTATTTCGTTTTATGACGATTTTAATATCGACTGATTTCTGCACATTTCCATCTCCTCCTCGAATATGTGGACTTCAATCATGCATACATTGCAACACATGCATTAACATACATTATGTATTGTTTTTAACATTGTTTCTGCCTTTGTTGTGTGTATGAATGTACATACCAATGTTTTTTCCCCTTTCGTTTAAATTTATATAAATACATGCAAAAATGAGTGTTTGTAAAGAAATTCGATTATCCGGACCAACAATTAGTCCGGATAATAGAGGCTCTACTGTATTAAAATGTGGATGCTTCAACATATACACTAGAGCCTCGATTATCCGGATATTCGATTATCCGGGCGTGTTCTAAAAATAATTTACATTGCAACACATGCATGTATAACTGTCTTTGTTGTATGTATGCATGTTATATGAGGTCTCATTATAATAAAGCAAAAATAGGTTTCCAAATGTCAGGAGAGGTATTTATGGCTCATTGACACTTCAAATCCCAGATTCAAAACCCATGCTAACCATAAAAAAAAGCGTTTTTCAGTCAGATTTTAACAAGTTAACACAAACACAAAATTATTTCTTACTACACCCTATTAGAATTTTTCATCTACTGTTTCCTTCGCCAATTCACAAAGTCGTGAATTACGCCGTTTATTAAGAAAAAATTAAATAAAGATGAGAAAAACTCGAAATTGCAGGCGCTGAAGTTGAGTACAATTTTGATTTTTTAACACATACATGTACAGTATATGTAAGTAACAAACTTCGTGTTGCACCCATAAAAAGGGGAAATTTCCCCATTGGTACTTCATTTTGCATTGTTAAAATGTATAGTTCCCGATCAATGTAGTTGTTTACCTAACTGGGCTGACATTGCAAATTTTGTCATTTCAAATACACTTTGAGGAAGCATCTGCAGTACAATCTGTAAACTGCTGTTTACACTCACTTTAGAAATTTTAATAAAGGTCGCAAAATTATTGGGGAGGACATAGCCTAACAGTTGCAAATTGCAATACAAAGATGATTCGACAACAACTATGTTAAATATCTCCATTAGTGTCGATGTAGTCTTAACTGTTGTTATAGTAACTATTTCTTATTGATATAGTGCTCGTGTATACAAGAGAAAACTAGTTAGCGCGGTTAACATTATCCTTTCATCACAGTCATATATCATCACGAATTGTCCACGTGCTATGGACTCATCAGGTGGATAATAACGTATTAAAAACGTCCTAAGTGCCACTGCAAACGTCATTTTTACAGTGGCGCCCCCTTTCGGGCGGCCATGGAGGATTTATTTGAACATTGCGCCTTCATTTTGGCCAACTTAATGTCCATGTTTGCCGTTCCAAATCATCGTTAAATCACTCCAATTCTACAAAATTAATACTTAAAATATGATTATCAAAACTCAACAATGTGACTGGTCATGTTAAACAGTTAATTCCATCAATTCCTTTCATCACAGTCATACATGTATATGAGCACGAATTATCCACGACGCGTTTCGTCCACGTGCTATGGACTCATCAGGTGGATAACAACGTATTGAAAACGTCCTAAGTGCCACTGCAAACGTCATTTTTACAGTGGCGCCCCCTTTCGGGCGGCCATGGAGGATTTATTTGAACATGACGTTTCCAGTGGCACTTTGGACGTTTTGTATACGTTTTTATCCACCTGATGAGTCCATAGTACGTGGACGAAGCGCGTCGAGGATAATTCGTGCTTATGTGTGACTGTGAAAAAAGGAATTGATGGAATTAATCGTTTATTACTGACCAGTCAAGTTGGTGCGTTTTGATAACTTTAATTTTTGAGGTAAATACATGTTTATTATTATTTTTTTTTTTTGAAAAATAAACAGTTTTGACATTTACTTAAATAACCAAACCAATCTTTCTATAAAGATTTCATGGAAATGTGTAATAGAGAAACGACAATTGTGTTGCTTAGTGAGCACGAGGCACAACTTAAATAATAATAAAATGGTAATAAGTGATTATTAAAAAAATTATACAATGAAAAGTTATTTATATGAGCAAGTGTGTGTTTAATAATGCTGAACATGAACATTAAGTTAACTACAGCCATGAACAAAAGGATATCATCTCAGCAACTCCCAGTAAGGAATCATTTCCCGCGAAGACGGGCCCAGAAACAGCGCCATCTGGGAGACACCATAGGGATGGCAGAGCGCCAAAGTCAAATGTTCACAACACCACCTTTACGAAACTAAAACCGTTCCGTACGAGAACGTCTACGACCTCGTCTATCTTGCAGTAAAAGGGCAACATTAAGACATAGCTTAAGATGATTCACATGCACCTCACTTTCTTTTCATTTTAACCTTTTATCTTGAAGTTGACAGCATAGTCAGTTGCAAACCCACATGATGTTTGGCTATATTCTAAAATATATTCACCAAATATACTTGAAATTATGTCCGAAAATACATCTGAATATGTCATGAATTGGCACCTTTGGTATTTTTATTAATACATCTGAAAATATATTTCTAGCACATTTTCAAATATATTATGATGTAGTTTTTTATATATGTCAGAATATATTTGAAATATATCACTCCAATGCTAAATAAATGCTTTTTAATCAAAACCGATTATTTAATATCTCATGCTGACACTAAACTGTGCAATTATTACAGACATATATGGATACTAACGTATTATATGTTACACCCTAGTCGGTGTAAATTGACAACCAATTTGTTTTTCAAATTTTACACTTACTTTGGTGGGAATCGATCGTTGGTCCTACGGCTTCGAAGGCAGACACCCTACCACTGGGCCATCTGGTAATTGAAAACCAGGGAGTGTTAATGTTGCCCTGATTCACATGCAGTGCTCGTAGACTTAATGTTATTGAAAACTTAAGTCACTCGAGTCACATATAACTTCACCAAAATTATACTGTCAATTATACAGTAAATTCATTACTAATCAGTTTAACCGCCTTCATGTTTGAGCAAAATCTAATAAATATTACTGTCAGTAAATATAAGCTGGTATCATCTTAAACTATATGTAAAATTAATTGGTAAAAAATGAACAAATACACCTAATTACTACCGTAGTAACCGTACGCTCGGCAGTATACTGACATGCACCTGGTATAATACCGGCTTACCAGTATACAGTCGTGTGCTTAACAGTATTCTGATAATCACTTGCCAATATACTGTCAATCGCTTGCTAGTATCCTGACATTCACTTGGCTGAGTACTGACGTGCGTTTGTAAGTATACTGACGTGCGCTTGTAAGTATACTGATGTTGGCTTGGCAGTAGAATAACGATCGTTCGGCAGTACACTGACGATCGCCTGGTAGTACACCGACGGTCACTCAGCAGTGTATTGATGATAATGATAATGTTTGAAATATCATACATTTCAGTAATTTATATTTTGAATTATCATGAAAATATACCAGATGAAATGTAGTATTAAAAATATATCCCATGGATAATCTAAATTATTTTTAAATGAATACTGTGCTAAACAATGTATTCTCTATAAAGTATATAAAAACATGTAAAGTATTTAATCTCAATCAATTTCCTCGGAGAGGCACAACGTTTCGGCTATCAAAAGCCCTCTTCAGGTGCTATACATATAGGAGGACAGAGGTAAATGATTTTACATTGGCGTGAGCCCAAAGATACAATGCGTAGGTTTGATAAAAACAAGGTGAGGTGCATTAAAAATACAAATGACAATTACGTCTATACAGAGAGGAATTAGATTTCGTGATGCAATTTATAATTAATTCGTGGTTATTGGGGTTGAATAATAATGGGGGTCTACTTTGCCAATGAGCATACAATGGACTTAGTCTGAGTGATCTTGGGCATGTGTCTTAGGACGAATGAACCAAGAGTCCCAGTCCAAGTTCCAAGAATGATCTTGGGAGGTTTTTACTAATTTACTTAATTAACTAATTGTGAAAGTTTTTATCTGCTCGAATTGAACTGTTTTGTGGCTTTTTTACCTTAATTTGAGGCCATGGTATCCAAAGTAGACCGAAATTTTTCCCAAAAATTCATCGTTGCTGAGCACATGTGGTTGGGGGAAGGTCAGCTCATGGGTATAAGGGGCATTAGACAATGGGGGGCCTGGAGGAGGTTGAAGCGCCCTCTATTGCAGAGAAGGTGCTGTGAGGTTTTTTAAATGGAAGGCCATAGGCGGCGATTCAAACAATTTAAGTTGGTTTTCTATGCTGGTGATTCAATTCAAAATTTTAGGGCGGCTTTTAGGGATATTTGAGAGAAAAAAAAACGTTGGAGGTTTGCTAATCTTTGTAGCAGCGTCCATACTGGGCACGTCGTTGAAGTCTTTTCCTACGTTCTGGTCCTGCTACTGGTGTTGAGTAGCAGGAATCCTGCGAAAGATTTTGTGAATTTTTCGCAGGTGGAGAAGGCTTGTCTTCCATTGTTGTTTTTATGTTCTTTGGTCTTCCTTTTGGTGTGGCTCCTGTTCTTTCACCAATTGGGTAGGATCTGGTCGATGCGGTGTTGGTAATGTCTGCGATTTTCTGTTGCATACTTGCAGTATGGGTCTTATGCACCTCAGCAGTCATGTTCGATGGTCCTTAGAAATTGGTAGTGCTGGTTATGGTCACTGTAATCTGGTTGTCATGGGTTGCCGTAGCTTGGTTGATGCTGGTGAGATTGTTACGCATCTGAGGGTCATCCATCACTTTAATGTGGTCGCAAGCTTGCACATTTATCCTTGCTTGTAAGTTTCGTTTAGGCATCACAATTTTGGGATGGATTGTGACTGTGGCATTGACAGGGATTTGGTTGTTATGGACATTTTGTTGGTGGAGTGGTGTTGGGCGCTGCATCCCAATGTCCATTAGTGCTGGTATGTATTGTTGGGGTACTGAGCACATGTCTTTAGCTATGTTGACACATGCTGGGTGTTTGAGTATGTTGAAACCTTATTTTAGGTTTAAACCTCTAATGTAGGGGTCTGATGCAAGTATTTTTGGATGCTGCAAGTCAAATTTGTCCTTGGTGATATGTGGTATGGTTAGCCATTGAGTTTGACAGATGGTCCATTTTGTTAATTGTTCGTCCAATGTAGCCTCTAGTGCAATCAGTTGCTAGGCAGTCAACCTGGTATACTACATTGGATTTTTCGAGAATCTTCAACGACGTGCCCAGTATAGACGCTGCTACAAAGATTAGCAAACCTCTAACGTATTTTTCTCTCAAATATCACCAAAAGCCGCCCTAAAATTTCAAATTGAATCGCCAGCATAGAAAACCAACATAAATTGTTTGAATCGCCGCCTATGGCCTTCCATTTAAAAAACCTCACAGCACTTTCTCTGCAATAGAGGGCGCTTCAACCTCCTCCAGGCCCCCCAAACAACACCCCCATTGTCCAATGCCCCTTATACCCATGAGCTGACCTTCCCCCAACTACATGTGCCCAGCAGCGATGAATTTTTGGGAAAAATTTCGGTCTACTTTGGATACCACGGCCTCAAATTAAGGTAAAAAAGCCACGAAACTGTTCAATTCGAGCAGATTAGTTAATTAAGGGGGATGCATAGTTACCATGTATAGCAGGCGACCTCTTCGCTCTGCAGACGAAAAAAGAGCAAATGTTGCCTTCTGTTAATAGATGGCGCTGAATGTTGGTGCAAGTAGGCGGTGGCATAGCTCATTCACCCAATTGCAATTAGGAGGCAGTAGCACTGTGACAATGAGGCACACGTGAAACTCCTCAATATGCTGGGTTTTATCCCTAGTAGGGAGGGTGCTATTGAGCAGATTTTCACACAATCATACGATCTCAGACCAAAGAGGTAGCGTATCGATTTTCGCCATAAAAATAAAGTAGATTTAGTTTGAACAGATGATTGACTGCACTTTTTGGAAAAGTGGGTTAAACCTACTGTGAGGCGACTTGGTAGAAAACAATTTTGTTGGAAGTATATATCAAAGCTGTCTAACCAATCTTGGTTGGAGATGACAAGAAGGAATACATTATTAAGTATCTCGCATTATAACCCATTAACTCACTATGACTTATTAAAACTATACAGCTTAGTGAAGTACAATTGTACTAGTCACACGGCTAATGCAATCTTGACGACAAAACACTTTGGATAAAATCAGTCTTTAAAATCCTTCTAAACAAATGGTGCTTTAATACTTTTCGGTAAGGTTACATTAAACGAGGTACATGTTTGCACAAAAGGGAAAAATCATCAGGGCACGTCATCTTGCCAACTCGAGGCTTGGGCAAGAAGATATTGATTAAATTTCAGAGCAAAAATAAATTCCACGAAAAAAGGTGTTAGGTCTTTCGATCAGGCACACAGATCTAACATTGATCAAAAAGTAAATTAACGGGATTTTCGATGCAAAATTAGATTCGAAAATTTGATGATACGTTTTAGATTTAACAATGTACAAGACAAATTATCGAAAAATCTGCCATACAAAGCTTAGTTGTAATTCAGAAGCATAAAAATACCTCAATATATACCTCTCAAATGCAATCATATAGGGCAGCTTATGAGAAGCAACGGCATTACTTTGTCCCATAAATCATTACTGTCACTATGAATGGAAAATATGACGATAATATGGGAAGATCTGGTCCATTTCTCATACGGACAGATTAACAATCTTGTGCTTTCCTATTAATTTAAAAGGCGAATCATTCGCCGTTAGCAGGGCATTCACAGGTGATAAAAATTAAATATAATGCTATACATTTTAATTTTAATCATAAAAAACGTAGCTTAAGAGTAGGATATATGATAATACCGAAATTCACGCATATTTGATAAGTACATGTAGGCCTTGTATAATATTTGTGGTGATAAATATAAGCTTACTAAATGCGCAAGTGAATATTTGAATGTATGGCTTGTTAGATATAAGAACATTGAATTATGTAAGTAATTCTGATCACTATTTAACTAACATCTATAGAATGCCATCTTTAGTTAATCAACTTAATTTGAGATCTCCAAAGTCACCAAAAGGCTACTATGTATACTTTAGTTGCTGCAGTTGGGCAAACACTTTGCTAAATTTCCTTTCCAAGTCTGACCAGAATTGCTTCTTCCATTCTTCAGTCTAAAAATAATCTTGACACATCTGGACACATCCCTGAGGCAACCCAGGATTCCCCTCATTTCGTCAAGTTCACCTCCTCAACTGACGGCACTTTTGAATGGGGTCACGAAACGCAGAATTTCCTTGCAACGGGGAAAAACATGGGGATAATTTATTGTACAGTGATATTTGGTCACACTAAGTGCTTGCTCGTCTTCATGCAAACGGTATAGCACTTTTCCATTCCATTTTTTAAGGAAATTAGCACAAATAACAAAAAACTGATGACTGTAAAACATAAAATTGAGTTGAAATTGTGTTATGTATCAACAATAACTTGGTTGCATTCCATATTTATACACGAAAAGGCGATTTATTGATCAAAAAACGACATCCCTAATAATGGAATGCACGTTCAACAAATTAAAATTCTGAGAATGAGACTGTGGTTAATGCTTTGGCGTACGCGAACACGCGTACATTTCCCCACTAGGGGGCGCCACCGTGCGGTCATGAAATGTGTCGCGCGTTTCGCTCGCTCGGCAGCGCCACCGTACGGACAAAAACGCGTGCATGCGCCTCAGCATGCAACGGGGCAAAACAGCTATCTTCGTTATCACTCTCGCGACCCGGAACTCTACGCGAACGGACGACGTGTCCTCGCTGCCGGGGTCAAGGCTGCTCATCATCACGTGTTCTCGCGTATATATAAGTGCCAAGGTAGGCGAACTATTCCTCAACAATCAGTATGGCGATTCCGCCTACAATTCTAAGAACTTTTGTTTTCATTTTTATGGCTGGAGCCAGCACTTGCCATGTGCTCCCTCGCCACGTGCGTCGCCTGCACGTGGCTAAGTAGGCCTAAAGCCGTCGTCTGCCGCCTCGCCATTTGGGCGCCTTCATTTAAATTCAGTATTGTTTGAATTGCCCCAAATGTGTTAATCATGTTAATAAACCAAACTGCAGCCTCATTTCAGCCTTACCTGCTTCACCTGGGAGTACCTGGTGACCCGGGCGTGATTTTCAACATCCCGGGGGTTACAAAGGCAAGTAAGTGTTTACATGATCATAACATTTTCACTCCAACAACATATGCACCTCTGACGTCCCAGCTGCCATGGCAACCGTGGATGACCTGCTGGCCATGGTGGCTGCACTGGGTGCGGACGTGCAGCAGCTCCGCAACGAGGAAAATGCTGCTCCCCGGCGGAACCGTTTCGGCTCACGACGTCGTTCCGGTTCTAGCAACCGGTCCCCCACACCATCTGCCGGCAATGCCAACACCGAGCACTGCTGGTACCACTAGAGATTTGGTGGTGCCGCTTGCAAGTGCCAGCAGCCCTGCAGTTTCGTGCGGGGAAACTAGAGTGGCTGTCGCTTGCGGCGGCGAGCGACCTGGGCCGCACTTCTCACCGCCTTGTCCTGTTCGACCGGAACACGGGCCTGAAATTCCTCATCGACACGGGGCGGACATCTCCGTCATCCCAGCCACCGCTGAGGAATCGCACCGTGTTCCCGACGCCTTGCAGCTCTTCGCTGCCAACAGGACGGTGATCCCCACATCTGGAGTCCGGCTGGTAGCCATCAGCATGGGCCTACGACGCACCTTCTCGTGGCCCATTCGTCATTGCTGCGGTGTCCCGACCTATCATCGGCTCAGAATTTCTGGCCAGATGCGAGCTCCTGGTCGACATCGCAAACCGACGCCTGGTGGACACCATGACATCACTCCATAGTGTGGGTCAGAGTTCTCCGGCACAATCGGGGAGATCAGGTCCGTGTTAGGAGACACCACCTTCCATCGGCTCCTGGCGACGTACCCGGATCTGGTGCGCCCCACAACAGCTATCGGCGAGACCAAGCACGACGTCCTTCACTTTTTCCAGACGAACGGACCACCTGTCTTCGCCAAGGCCTGCAGACTTCCTCCGGACCGCTTTAAAGCAACCAAGGAGGAGTTTAACTTCATGCTCTCCCAGGGCATCTGCCGGCCATCCAAGAGCCAGTGGGCCAGCCCACTGCACATGATCCGCAAGAGCTCTGGGGACTGGCGTCCTTGCGGCGACTACCGCCGCCTCAACACAGCAACGGTGCCGGACCGGTACCCGGTCCCGCACATCCAGGACTGCACCCAGATGCTTCGGGGCAACAAGGTGTTTTCCGTGCTGGATCTCACCAGGGCGTACCATCAGATCCCTGTGAATCCAGAAGACGTCCTGAAGACAGCCGTCATCACTCCCTTCGGGCTTTTCTAGTTCCCGTTAATGGCTTTCAGGCTCTGCAACGCCGCGCAGACATTCCAGCGCTTCATCCATCAAGTTCTACGCGGGTTGGACTTTACGTCCCCGTACTTCGATGACGTCCTAGTGGCATATGCCGACGCTGAGAAACATCTCGGCCATCTTCGACAGGTGTTTAAGCGATTCCGCGAATACGGCGTCATCGTCAACCCGTCCAAGTGCGTCCTCGGGCAGGAAGTGGTCTCGTTTCTCGGATTCGAGGTCACAAAAGACGGCCTTCGCCCCCTTTCCGAGAAGGTAAAAGCGGTTGCAGAGTACCCGGAGCCAGTTGAGGTAAGAGACATGCGCCGTTTCCTTGCCATGCTTTACTTTTACCGCAGATTCATCCCGCAAGCTGCTCACCATCAGGCTATTCTTTACGAGTACCTGAAGGAGAGCACAAGGAACGATAGGCGACCCATCGTGTGGACCGACGAAACTCGCAAGGCCTTCCACCAGTGCAAGGAAGACCTCGTCAGTGCTGCAACCCTAGCTCATCCTTCACCAGATGGTCAGCTGGCACTGATGGTCGACGCCTCCGACCTGGCAATGGGTGCTGCACTCCACCAGCTTAACGACGGAGAGATGCAACCTCTTGCGTTCTTCTCGAAGAAGCTCTCTCCGGCACAACGCAACTACAGCGCCTACGACCGTGAGCTGTTGGGGGCATATGCAGCTGTAAAGCACTTCCGGCACATGCTGGAAGGTCGTCCGTTTACCATCTACGCGGACCACAAGCCGCTCGCCTTCGCCTTTCGCCAGCAGTCGGATCGCTCTTCTCCACGTCAGCTGAGGCAGCTCGACTACCTGGGCCAATTCACGACCGACATCCGTCACGTGAAGGGCTCGGAGAACGTCGTTGCAGATGCGCTCTCGCGCATTGCAGTGATCTCCGCCCCTTCATCCATCGACTTCAACGGTATGGCCGAAGCCCAGGAGTCCGACCAGCAGCTTCGCAGCTTCCTCAACGATCCGGCATCAACATCCCTCGACCTGCGGCCTCTGCCGGTCGATGGCTCAACCAAGCAGCTCTACTGTGACGTCTCGCTGAAGGCAGTCCGGCCATTCGTGCCTGATGCCTTCCGGCGGGCCGTCTTCGACAACCTGCATGGTCTGTCGCATCCCAGTGTGCGAGCGACGACCAAGCTCATCACCAGCCGCTTCGTCTGGCCATCTGTCAAGGCTGACTGCACGTCATTGGCACGTTCCTGCGCCCACTGCCAGCGTGCAAAGGTCCACCGTCACACTTCCGCAGCACTTGGCTCGTTCCCTCTGCCTGATCAGAGGTTCGAGCATGTGCACATCGACCTGGTGGGTCCTTTGCCCTCAT
>JAQFYZ010002767.1:0-15638 GCA_034695085.1 Cylindroiulus punctatus | reverse complement strand
GGCAATGCAGTGTTGCATGCTTGCGTGTCGCATAACTGCCACACTGCTCACTTCATCAGTCCAGCATTAATTGGCTGTCATGAAGTTTTTGACATTAGCATATGTCATATCTTCACATTTTAAATGGTCAGGGAAGTTTGTTTTTAAAACCTGGAATAGTCAGGGAAGTTGAAAACTGAATTTCTTCGAGGATCCATTGGGGTTCTTCGGTTTTTGCTCGATGGGCTTCCCGAAATATTGAACGAACATCCGGGGGGAGAACACGTCATCTCCGCATGTTACTCAAGGTTGACAGACCGGAATATTAAAGGACATTAAATCGCAATCACGACACGCCACGCAGGAGAAAAATTCACAAAGTAAGGGAGAAAAAAACAACAACTCACCAACAACGCCATCGACTCCGGTATTCAAATTGAGAAGGGAAATTCAATATACGAAGCAGTGATGGATAGTGTTTTAGGAATATCTATGACGCCCCCACCCCCAACCTTTTTTATACTTTCTGGAAATTATGCGGGTTGCATGTCTACATGGCCCCGAAGATCAGAAATCTCATGATGCAGGGAAACAAAAAATTGCTCCAGTGATACGTACTTGGGTCCCAAATCCGATACACGCCATGCTGAAATTGCCAATGTAAACCCCTCCTTATAAATAATGCATTTTGATGAAAAGGTCCTGTTTTTTAGCCCACTCGTGAGTTAACATGCTCTACATGTTTGGAACATGTCAAACATGGGATGTTTAAATTGGGGACACTAAACCTTGTGTCACACGTCTGTGTAAAAGAAAAGGGTCCCCCGGATCAGGAAAACCTGGAAAACCTGGAAAAGTCAGAGACGTTGGAAAGACCTGGAAAAATCAGGGAAAAGTCAGGGAAGATTTATCATTGTAAAAGTCAGGGAAATTGAACATATCTTCACACAGAAGTGAAGAAATGACACAGCTCAGCATGAATTGGTGACTTTATTCAGCGAATTCCTTATTTTCACCTGACATAATCTGTAAAACAATAGCCAGATCTCAAAAATTCCTTAGCTGACAAAAATTTGGAAACCTTTGCTTTTTGCCCTGCTGATAAGAATAACCTGACAAAGATTAAATTTGATAGCTTTTATGTCTCACTTATTTTTTTAATTTTTATTAACGCAAGCTATCAGTTGAAGTGGGCAATTCTGTGGAAGAGATCAACAATGATATTGTAAATTTGAAAAAAAAAAGTAATCTAAATTTGAAGTTTTTCTGCTATTATGTGTGCTGTATTGCTTGTTTATTATTAAAATTTGTGCTCACTTCATGTCTATAGTGAACAGTGATCAATAAATGTAACATTTTTCGCATTGACATATGTCATATTTTCGCATTTTTAATGGCCAGAAATTTTTTAAAAATCTGGAAAATTCAGGGAAATGTCAGGGTAGTTGAAAATGAAATTTCTGAGCGACCCTGGTTCTTTATTGCTGGTTTCTTATTAGAATTTGTGTTCACCTGATGTCTATAGTAAATAATTAACAATAACTGTAACATGTTACACATTGACACGTCATATTTTCGCATTTCTAATGGCCAGAAATTTCTTAAAAATCTAGAAAAGTCAGGGTAGTTGAAAATTGAATATCAGGGGAATCCTGGTGCTGCGTTGCTGATTTTTTTTTATTAAAATTTGTGTTCACCTCATGTCTATAGTGAACAAGGAACAATAAATATAACATTTTTCACATTGGCATATGTCATATTTTCGCATTTAATGGTCAGGGAAATATTTTTTTATACCCTAAAAATTCAGGGAAAAGTCAGGGTGGTTTAAAGTTGAATTTCAGGGGAACCTTGATGCTGTATTGCTGGTTTCTTATTACAATTTGTTGTCACTTCGTGTCTATAGTGAACGATGAACAATAAATGTAACATTTTTCACATTGACATATATTTTTGCATTAATGATGGCCTGATTTTTTTTAAAAATCTGTAAAAATCAGGGAAAATTCAGGGATGATGAAAATTTAATTTTTGGGAAATGGATGTGCTGTCCATGCTGCTATCCGAAAAATTTGTACTTTTATTTTTTTTTATTTTTCCCCGTAATTTTCGCAACATTTTGCACCATTTTTCTTTGTAAAAGTTTACTTTGTCACGCATGATGCATGTATCGTGCATGGCCGTGACACTGAAAGCCACGCTCCCTGGAGCACGCACTTCCGGCTTACTTGGATCTCATAATCGGCTGCCTGATCCGTATTATTGTTATTAAATGTGACTGAAATCACATTCATTATAAGTTTCATTAAAATAATTATCCTCGCTCCGCTGACTCCCACCTCGATTTTGCATTTTTTCCACTCTTTTCTCGGCCCAAAAGGGATTTTGCTTTTTCGATAAATGCTCTCATTTTTTTTCGTCTTCAGTCAATAATTGCGTGTTCTGCCGTTAACGAAATGTTGCGTAAAAATGCAAATGTTTAAAAGCCCATCTAAAATCGAAATGATCTTCCTCCTACTGAAGGATTCGTCTCGGATTTTGGATTTCGTGCTGGCTAATCAGCCTCGATGGCGTGATGCCGAGGATTTATAATGCATTAAAAATGCTGGTTTACAACGAAAAAATGCAATACCTGCGCATTAAAAAAATGCGGATTTTGCGGTTGTTTTCTGCACCCGAAAAAATCGCGGTTTCCGCCATGAAAAAATGCAACCAGATCAAATTATGCCTCGGGAAAATGACAAACCGAATCAACATCAAGCGAAACGCATACATGTGGTTGCTTATAAAATGTAATTTATGCAATAAAGGTGTGCATTATCAAGCAAATTTTTCATTGTGAACCAGTGCGTTATTTGTTGCGGGGAGATATGGTAAATAAAAATAAAAATTATTAAATTTTGATGAAAACGCATATTAAAGTATATAAATAAAAAATAGTTCCTCTTTCATTTGTATACTTTAATATGTTTCATTCATTGATTTTTGATGATTTTCATCACTATTAAGATAATTTACACACAAAATGTCCATTTTTTGTGCAAAGGCTGAATTTGTTCTAATCTACCATGTTTAAATTACTTGCCAAGTGTTAATTAAGTCCAGTCTTGTTTTCCAGCAAGCTCAAAGTTTAAATTTACTGTAAAATCTGCTCATTTAGTCTACTTACTGTGTATACATTGCGAGAAATTGCCGCGGAATCTAAATTCATGTATTTCGAGTAAAACCATAATAATTCAATTATTTACTGTTTCAAATTTTGCGAAATCAACACGAAATTTGTATGGTGATATGCTGTATCCGTAATGTAAAATATTTATGTTCGCAAGTTTACAATTAAAATCAGTAACATTTTTAATAAGATATTTAAGTTTAAATTTAAATATACAAGTAAAGGCATTTATTTTCAAGCCTCACATTTTCAAATTCACTCATTTTCAAATTTAACTTGAATGAAATTTCCACGTAATTTAAATATAGCGTATTTTTTTTATTAATTTAATTTCTGGCTACCTTGGCACCGTCTGCTTTCCAATAAAGCATTATTTTGCTGTTAATGAAGTTGCTGTGATTAAATATTTTTTGTTTAATTGCTATTTGCATCAGCAATATAAACTCACAGGGAAAGCATTTGGTCTTATTGAACTTTTTTTTTTTAGAAAAACAACTTTTTTACATGTAATTCTTTCGATGCTCTACTAACATTTTAAGAAACATTTGCTGCAAACAAAATGGCGACAGGAGGGAATGTGGGTCGGTTTACTAAATTTTCTGCCACAACAAATGCTATTTTCAATGGTAACAATGGAAGGGAATGCGGGCTGTCAACCAATAAAGGCTTCAAATGTATTGTGATTAATTCGTCAGGCAAATCGTGGGGCAGCGGAAAGTATTTGTTGGAGTGTACAGTGATGTACATGGTAAAGACTGTGTTTTAAAATGGCACTCATGGTCAATTGGACATCGCCAATTCAACGAGAGTACGAGGGATTTGCTCGTCCCACGTCAATTTTAACAAAAAGTGCTTTTAAATCGATTCTCCAGTAGAGAGTACTTTGAAATTTTGTCCCAGTGATTGAGGGGATAATAAAAGAGCTTGCAGTTTCATTGCATCGAGGCTTTGTGGCCACCCGGTAAACCGGCGACCCTGGTTGACCCCAACTTGACCAGGCCTCTGTTTCGTGAAAATTGACCCTCTTTAGTGATTGTCGATTGTCGTAATTTTCTTCTAATTTATAGAAAATTAGAAGAAAATTACGAGAAGAGCTCTGTTCTACTTTAGAAATATCGTGTGGCAGCAGTAATAAATTCATAAAATTATGGCGGAGCGACAACTTGTAATTTGTGTAATTCTTGTTTAATTTTGGAGATAATTTTTGTTAATTTTCTAGTAAGGCAACAGTTATAGAAAATTAGAAGGAAATTACAAGTAGAGCGCTGTACAGTTCTACATTAGACCCATCGTATGGCAGCATTAGAAAAAATTAAGAAACGAATTAAGCTACAGCCAGTGTTGCCAGATGCTGTATGCATTTAGTGGGGATTTTCCGGCGGCGCTTTTGCCAACAGACATCTTTTCCTGCACTTTCTTCCCCCTTGGTGGCGCTGATACTCAAGAAAATTTAGAGCTTTTCGTTATGAAATTGATCAATAAAGACCACAATTAATTGCGAAAGTTATAAATTTGATTTGTACTGTGACTTTGATTCCACAGAAAATACCAAATTTAGTAATTAAAGGTAAATATTGACTTGCATTATGAAATTGCTTACAAAAGCTATTTGCTTTCGCAATATTGAATAGCAAATTTATTTACACGCTGTTTTGATTTGCATTACGAAATTGATAACCCAATCTATTTAATGTTGACGTGTTTACGTTTACATTAGTTACGACCATTAAGTAAACTTTATCACGTTGTCGTGCGTGGTTATTTAGCGAAATCAGCTTTTGAATAATACGCGAGGTGTGATAGTTGTGTTTACACTTTCAGAGCAGGTCACTATAGTAACCCCCCCAACATATACCCGAATCGTGCGTTGCTGAAAGTGGTTGTTTTTGGGGATTTTCATGCAATCACGCGAGGAATTAACGGGAATTTTTTCTGGGAATCTTTTACTCGATATTTGGCCAAACGGTTGATTTAGCGAGGGCGGAAGTCCAAGTATTTTCCCCGAGGCGGAAGCGATTAAACGCCGAGCGTGATCCCAAAATCCCAACCGACATATCGGATATAGCCAAATTGCGTGTTTCGTTACTTAAAACCATGTTAATGGACGCCGCCAACCGTTATGGAAATGAAAAACAAACTGATTTCACATGACGAAAGTACGCCAACGTATGGTAACTTTTAGAATAATTAATATTAAATTATATCAAGTTTAAAATCAAGAAAATCAACGTATGAATTTTGAATCCCCTACATACAGAATGATTAGGGTAAACATAAGGTTCCCCCAGACTAGGAAAACCTGAAAAAGTCAGGAATGTTGAAAAGTTATGAGAAAGTCAGGGAAGATTGATTTAAAATGCCAGGGAAATTTGGCAAATCTCTTTATACACAAGTGAAGAAACTCAAGGTATCACGTTAGCAAGGTGGAATTCTGTGGAGTAGATATCTAATAAAATTGTAAATCCAAATTTTCTAATCTAAATTCTAATCTAATTGTAATCTACAAAAAATCTAATCTAAATTTGAAGTTTTTGTCCAAAATAGCCGATTTTATCTACGATTTTCCCAATATTATAATTCAGAAATGAGACCAAAGTCCAAAGTTCATATATCCAGAAGTATGTTGTGTAAAAAGGCTAGTGTCAATAGTGCCTAATACATCTTGATTTCTATAATTGTTATTTCCAAAAAAACAATAAATTGGGCATTCACACTTTTCCTTTCAAGGTACAAAATATCCATATTTTCCTTTTATTTTTGCATCATTACAATGTTATTTTCCTGCAATGATTACCTGTCCTAACACATGACTATGTTAATGTTAATGTGGATGTATTTTGAAATGCTGTATGTTGTGATGATCTGCACAAACTAGTTTTTACTAACAACTTCGTGCTATACATGTAAACTTTGCCTGATCTAACCAGACAAACTGTAGATTAGTTGATTTGAAAACCAGTTTGCCACCAAACTAGTTACGTTTGAAGTTATGACGTTACATCTTTACTTTACAGTCGGTTTCAGTTTTTTTGTGCAGTCACTTTGCAAGCAGATTTCCCCCCTAGGTTTTTGGATGGAGCCAGGAAGATCTTGATTTCTCCGTCAGCAAGTGGGGAAGGGCCTGGATGGGGGATGGAGGATTCTGGGGCCTTGAGACACGAACGGAAACCCCGTCGCCCAAATCTCGTTCATCTTCGCTTCATCATCGCACGCCGACAAAATGCGAACGAACGACTCAAAAGGGACCTAAAAAAAGGTGGAAAAAAAATAAGAAATCCAGTTAAAAACGTATCGATCATCGACTGTTGAAAACTGTTGATGCGAAGACGCGAACTGGAGGCGATGGCGGGTTAAGGTGACGCCTGCGGTGCTGCCACCTAGGCGGTTGAACTGTTTTTTTTTATATTAAAAATGTATTTTATAATCCCCATCCCCTCTAATCCAGATTCGGTCCCAGTTAGACAACAACCACCAGGGCCTTATGATGTCTCATTTACATTGCCAGTACTGATACTGTATATAGGTGTCACCACATTGTCAATAGTGCTGTGATGATATCAGTTGTGGCAGCTATAACATTCAGTGATGATTTAATGTATGTTCAAAGCGACACTTAATTGCTTTTACACGTTGGTTATGAATATCTCTATGGACATGTTGGTGACAGATGCAATAGTTTAATAAATGTTATGTGCAAATGTATTGATGATACCGCTGATAGACAGTATGATCGTCCAAATGTTAGTCAAATTTAGACTAAAATCATCACATACCTGTATAATGTGTACTGATACCACTACGAATTTCATGCTAATTTGTACTGATCTGGAGCAGAATATAGAGGATTTGGACAAAATGATGGAGATACACAGGTTTATCTTTAGTATTTGTGTGGGTGTTTCTTACCCTCGAGCACTACTTGGACAACTTGGAGAACTCCCACAAGTTGTGAACATCTCATAATGGAATTTCATATACAGTAACTAATTTTAAGGGGCTCTACAGATGGCGGAGTAAGAAATCTGTTATGTTCGAAAGTGATCAGATGTGGAGAGTTACCACTGAGTATGTTGAACTTGTGTAGCCCAACACACGAGTCATTCTTCTGGATGATGTGTTTCCATTACTACTCTGTCATTACTCCGCTGAAATATTGCAGTGTGTAATTTTTGGTCATGAACTATTCCATTCTATACTTATAGTTGATGAAAAAGTGTCAATCCTCAATTCCTTCAAAACAGCTTAAATTCAGGTTGTCAAATTACAGACGCTGGCACTTCGGGCTCAAACAACCTCCAGAAAACCCCAAACATCGACTCATAACAGCTATTTTGACTGTCATTGAACGACTGGTAAACAAGCTCGATTCGTTGACAATGAGTTGACAGTCAGTTTGGTAAACAGAAATCCAGCAGAATAAGCAAAAATCGCTGTCGATGATCGATTAGGCTGTGGATGACAAAAATGACGTCACAGAAATATTCCCCTTAAAAGGCAGCCGATTTCTGCCTCAGGACATACTCAACGAGAGGATCTTGTGCGACAGCAAATTCTTGTCAGACATCAACCTTCTTTGTGATACAACTGCGAGTCGCTGTCGAACGGAAGAAAATTACTGTCCAATCACTGTCTTACTTTTCGAAGCCGATCCTACTTCTAGGTAAATATGGCTAGCACTGGTAGAAAATGGTGATTGGTCTTTGTCGGTTAACATCCGCACATCTTCATTGCACGGAAGCATTCAGCGAAAGTTGCTGTCGTACCGTTAACTTGCCCGTGGAAGCGAGTCACTGTCAAATGCTTGGCGAGAAACTCTCGCTGTACTGCTAAAGCCACCGTCTTTCAGCAGCAGTTACTGCTTTGTAATAGCACATGCATGCCACACTGTTTGATGTCACTGTCAAACAGTTAGTGATGAAGCCAACCACTCTCCAGTCATTGTCATGCACTCACATACAGTAACTTGTCATTGTTACGCCTATAAACTAACTGTCGATCATGCATGCAGTAACTAAATTGTCATTGACACGCTCTAAAGAGTCATTGTCACACTAAAGAGTCACTGTCATGTAACTCTTTGTAAAGACTCATGTAATTGTCATTTACACCGTTACACGCACTAAAGAGTCACTGTCATACATAGACTTGTAAATCGTGACGACAGTAACTATCGTCATTGTCACCTTTCAAGGATTTTGTCATACTGTACGCACTGTACGCATTGTCACGCACTATACATGTACATGTACATGCCATGTACATGTACTATTACTGTCGTGCTGTCTGACATTGTCTGACAGAAACACCTCCCGTTACCAGGTATGTCTCGCTGGCTCTTGCTCTTGTCGGTCGCAGCCGCTGTCCTCCTGATGGTGGGCGCCGATGAGGAGGAACCGGAAGTTGTTAGACTGAAGCGTCAAACGGCCACCCTCTGCAGGTGGGTGAAGACCAGGACGGGATGGGGCTGCGATGACCAGTACTCGCGCAGGATCTGGAAATTGATGAACCGGTTCGTCGGGGTCAAGGACTGCAACTCCCTGTGTCGCTACCACGGGGCGTCGGGGGGCGCCTGTCAGAATACGGGCAACTACGACGTCAGCACTTGGTGCCCCAGGGGGTGGACATGCACCTGCCGGAAATGACGCGCTTTGGCCTGTTTGCACTTATCAGTACCTGTTGGAATACTTCGTCCAATATCTAAATGATTACATGATTACATGTACACTTCAAAGCGATTGTCCACAGCAGCATTTTTGGTTGTCAACTGTAATTTTTTAAAAATAAATAATCAATGTTTTAGCCCCGAAAATTTTATGAAATTTTATACACACACCTTCGAGTATTTATGGAGATGAACTGTTGCTTCCAAAGGTTGCCCTTGTTTATTTTAATGAAAACGTTGTCATTTTAACCTGAAATGTGACTAACGGGCATCCGAAGTGCCCCAGCTCGTGATAAATTCATGTTTTAATTCATTTTGGGAAGAAAATCAGAAAAAAACACGAAATTTAATTTACTACAAATGCACTCGTTAGCATACACAGGAGCAACACCATAGACGCCCAATATGGCTCCACTAACATTGTATGGCGCTGCATTCGCAGCAAAGTCTTCCGCACATTTTCTTGCAGAATAAAAACAGGAAACAACAACCTGGAGATGTTCGGGTACGCAATCGGTAGACGTACCGCGCTCTAATACCCAAAACTGTTAAATCTGGAGGTTTTGCTAAACGGGATCCAATGTCGTGAATTTCATCGAATCAACTTACAGTTTCAAGATGGCGCCGGTTAATCCACGTTCGTGTTCTTTTTATTTTCTCCCAAATTTGCCGCGTAAATGGAACGCGAGCGCGTGAATTCGTTCGAAAATCGTACGCGCTCCTGATTCGAATTACGAAGGGAATATCGAAAAAAAGAACGCGAACTCGGAATTTTGACTCGGCGCCATCTTGACACCGTAAGTTAATTTGGTTTTTCACGTTGAACCGCCTGAACAGAAATTGATCGTCGCTCGGTCAGATTATGTCCGGCGATAGTAGTTGATCACCGAGCCGACTGTTTGTAAAACTCGGGGCTCCATTTGAATTCCTTTCCATGGCGAAATGCTAAAGTTCGCCGGGCACCTTAATAGAATAGAATGCGAGGCAGCTAGGCCCATGACAATTAAACGGCGTTGAAAATTCTCATCTTCTCTCTATTTTAATCCTTCCTTCCTTCCGGTCGCCCCCCTAATTCGCCCTAAAAGCCACCCCCGATTTTTTCGCCAGCAGCCGCTCGGATGTGGCGTTTTAATCCGCGCGCAAATGCCAGAGGTAAGCAAAGTGGAAGAAGTGCCTTCGACTTCTTTTTGCGTTCGGGAAGAAGGATCGTGCCCCACGATACCCCCATCGCACCCGCAACCCGCTCGGATCGATGACATCTTCCGTTTCGGCCCCAATTTCAGTTTCCGAATTAAGCGATCGCAGCGCCCCCCTTCACCCCCCACCCCTCGCTGCACGCGCTGAACTTTGACATTCTCCGCGTGTCTCGGTGGCGTTGCCCTAGATTCGGGGTCATCGCACCTCGGCAGTCACGTTCCAAATGCCGAAGGGCGCCAGCGAGCACTTCCGCTTCCCGTCTGACGCCAACATCTCGCGGCGCTGGCGTCAACGGACCTGGCGTGACGTCATCCGGGTTTCGGTGAGGAAAACAAAAATTCAAGTTTTTATTAAATGTGCGCTTAATGAATGCAACGTGGTGCGTCACTTCAGGGCCGGAAACAGCTTCGCCCTTTTCACCACCACCGCCAGGGGGAGCTGGCGAAGCGCGAAATCTGCTTGGGAATTTCTTCCATCGGCTATTAGGCTTTTTGGCGGCTTATTTTAAGAGGATTTCTTTGGTTTTGGCCAAAAACGATATTCGGGGGGAAATATTCACCGAACGGATGTTGTAGCGACGGCTTCACCTCCACTAAGAGGCTTTCCGAGCATTTTCTTTTTGCCATTGTTTCCAATCGCCTCGGTGTGGGACCAAATTAAGGTGCTGCTGTTGTCACCTCCGGTGTTTGCTTCTCGTTATCATCACCCCCAAAGTCGGACTTAAATTATTTCGCCAATTAAGGATGATGACAGGGTTGGAGGGTTGTACGGGTTGGTTGTAATGGTCGTCTTACTGCAGTTCAATATCGAAAACTTGTGTTTAGACTGAATGCTAGGGTTGGAACTTTAATGCTTAATGCACTCACATGATGAGGGGGTATATTGCAACATATATACGAAAATAATTGAAGTCATAAGAAAATACTTTGCGGTATTATTAATTTTGTATATAGTGAAAATAAGCTAACAAAATTCTATGTCAATATAGGTTTCTGTAGTTGAGAATATATGAATCAGCATTTGAAGAATATTTGTGGTGATAACATAAAATATAGTTTTGAATATTTCGTGTGGGATACTTTCATGATGCTTCAAAATACGAGTTACGGAATTGTATTTGATTTTAAACATTGTTCGGATGTAACATCGAACGTATTTGTAAATAGTGCATCATAGTAACTTAATTCTTTATATACTTTATTACATTTTTTTAAATAATGCAACTTTTTTTTTTTTTTGAATTTCAATGCCCGTTTGCTGCCGATCGTCAGTATACTCCATTTTCGATTGAAATTTGGGTCTCTTGCATTCTCTTGCATTTGGGTAACTTACATCATACAACTTGTATTATCATTTGAAAATGTGATCAGAAATATAATGTCACGTATGTGAATAAAAATACCAAAAGTCCCAATTCATCACTTTTTCAGATGCTTTTTTCGAACATATTTTCAGTATATTGTCTAATTTATTTTTTTAAATTTTCAAACATCACATCACATCACATTCTTCTCAAGTAATTACTCGAGGGGTTTAGTGCGTTTTTAATTACTGTTTTATCATAAAAAAGTCTGTTAAGCGCTGAGTATTTTATAGCATTTTAATGACAGCCAGAAGCGCGGTACACCTCGCGGCCTCCGTCCTCGTTCCATCCCACACGCGCACCAATCGAACGCCTCGGCTGCGCACACGTGACGCCGTCATTAAGGAGCCTCGTACGGGCCAGGCTGAATTTGATCCCAAAAAATACACGCGGCTAATGCAGTGTAGTAGGAAAGTGCCACGCCAGGGCCTAATGGGGAGCGGAGAAAAGAAGTCCATTAGCTTTATACATTTTAATTAATTAATGAGGCGCTTTTATAGGCTGGAAAAAGAAAAGCGTGCTGCGATTGATGCGCAGCCCGAGAGCAGCCTTAATTATTATCGTTTTTTATGGCGTCTTAGAGATCGACGAGATGATAATTTATGGAAAAATTTTGCGCGACTATACCGGTTAGGGATTGATGAGATTGGGGAAAAAAGGAGCGAGAGATTGCAGCCTCACAAAAAACTTTTTTTTACGTCTCGTGGCAGATGTTTAATTAAAAGAAACAAAGGCAATCTTAATGCCTGGGGGATGGGCTTGAACCGATAAAAATCCACGAACAAGATTTTCCCAAAAAAACGAAAGGATTAGCAAACTACGGTCCTAGGAATTAAAACCTCGGTTTTTTTTTTTGTTTTTTTTTTTCTCTATCTTTAAATGATTCAGGCACGTCAGTCGTCGATTGAACCCGGAATGATAACAAGTGTTTAAAAATAAATTGCGCTGCAATGTGTCGTGTTCGTGAAGAGTGACTCGAGAAAATAAACACAGGACAAGGCCGGCTCTTTATAGAACTTGAGAACGCACTCAATACACAGAGAATCGTTGAGTTTGCCCCGGTTTGGCAGACCACATGGCGAGCTTTACTCTAAATATGTGTTTTGGGGTTGTGGGATGCATGCTTTGTTAGTGCAATGTATGTGTGTTCGTTGTGGTTCAACCACAAACCAAGAAAGTCAGTAGAAAGTAGAAAGTTCAATTTTTTTCAATTGAATTTTGATAATTTTGGACAGGTATGCTAATTTCAAATGACACTAAATGTTTTAATTCAAAGTGTACAGTATATTGATAGTAAGTTCCTGCGCTATATAAAATGAAAAGCCATTTCGTTTTTAGAATTTTTCCGGATATTCTTTATTTTGCCAACGACAGTACATCTTTTATATTCCCATTCAGACGGCAGGTGCTGCCATCTATCGCCCATAAAGCAAAATAAGAGGTCAATCGCAGGATTATCGTTTTTTATTAATATCATATACATTTCCATAAGTTGTCAAGAGCACATCCCAAAAAACGCAAGTTTCTGTTAATGTTTACGAAAAAAGTATTTTAATATGTTGATCAGGAAGGGAGAAATTGTATTTGGTAATTTTATGCAGGGTGTCCCCAAAGTCACAACGCACTTTCAATGGGCCTTAAATCAGAATTTGGTGTTTGAAAATTGATACACAGTCATTTCGAAATGTCGGCCTAATTTATCACCATTTTTTCATCGAGCAATTTTGTCTGCCAGCTGTTTTGAGTAATTCGTGATATGGGCTAGCAGTGATTGCCTGACGTCAGGGGAAGCAATTCAGAAATTTACATTTTAGTTAACATTAAGTTAGCTTAGTATAGGTTTAGGTTAGGTTGCGTTAGATTAACCTGTTGCATCATCAGAGATTAGTATATTTGTGCTGATATCTCTACGATTTCCCAATTACCCTTCAATTACAGTTAATTCAATCGTACCAGATGTTCGTCACACGTGACCAACACGTTCTGGACGCGTTTAATTAATGGTCAATTGGAGCCTAAAAACGCCTGCGAATGAAATGAATGGCTCGTTTTAGTTGAGGGGTGGGGACAGGGAGCGCCACAGTCGTCCTAATTGTCCCCCGTAAGAAGCGCCGTTGTCGTGGTCGAGTGTCCTCTTCGCCGTTTCACGTTTTTCTCGCGCTTTAATTGGTCATCGAGCGCTCGAGTGGCGACCCCGAAGCGCGAATTAAGCGCTTGTTTGAGTGTTCAATTAAGCAACTGCCAATGACAACCGATACCGAGGCAACCGAGGTTGAGCTGCCACGTTCTGGCGCTGGATGGCGCTGCGAGACGAGACGTCGATGTGCTTGGAAGTCATGAAATGAAGCTAAGGTCGGGGATGCCATGAAAGTCATGAAATACAGAAATCATTAAAGTCTTGAAATGAAGTTAAGGTTATGGAAGTCATGGAGACGTCATGAAATGAAGCTGAAGTCGAAGAAGTGCACGAGCAGTCATGAAAGTCATGGAAAACTCATGTAATGCAGTCATGGTCATGGAAAGCATGGAGTTGTCATAAAATGAAGTTGAGGTCAAAAAAGTCATTGAAAAGTCATGAAATGAAGCCAAGTTCAAAGAAGTCGTGGAAAAGTCATGAAATGCAGTCATGTTCATAGAAGACATGGATTTGGGATAAAATGAAGTCAAGGTCAAAGAAGTCGTGGAAAAGTCATGACATTTAATTAATTTTATGGAGGTCATGGAGGAGAACTCATGAAATGAAGTTAATTAACAACACACTGTAGGTCGTACACGTCATGAAAGTCAGGTAATGCTGTTAGTCGTGAATGTCTTGAAATGAATTTAAATTTATGGAAGTCATGGAGGCGTCATGAAATGAAGTTAAAATCGTGGATGCCTTAAAAGTCATGAAATGCAGTTTGTCTTGAAAGTCTTGAAATGAAGTTATGGTCAAGGAAGTGCACGGGCAGTCATGAAAGTCATGCAAAAGTCATGAAATGCAGTCATGTTCATGGAACTCGTGGAAAAGTCATGAAAAAAAGGTCTTGGAATCGTCGTAATGAGAATGAAATTTGCACCACCCTGTATCCGATGGTCAGTTGCTTTATGAAAAAAAAGTACTGTTTTTTTTTTCCTGTCGTAGGTATTGTTTGTCCGTGGCGGCCAGATGAGCACTTAAAATCCTTTTATTTCCTGACGTTTAATTGGGTTTCAGCAACGGTGCGGTTGACCAGCGGTCAGTTGTTGGGCACAAAGGACTTCGGTCCATTAGCTCCTAATTCCGCGCTTATTTTTCCTGTCTTCATCTCTTTTTACGTGTAAAACAGTTAAGATATCGCTCGGTGCGACCCCCTTCCTTTGCCTCAGAAATTGCTTTTATTTATTTGGGAATTTGTTGACTATTTTTTCCTGTCCCGGCCGTATATCATCATCGGTTTTCGATTGCTTTTCAAGTGCCCATTTTTTTGCCGATTTCGTAAGTGACCTTAGCGCAAAACCAATTTGAAGAAAGTTCGTGCCTGGCCTTTTAATGATAGAGGCAAAAAATATCATCCCTTTGATTACTGGAGACGGTGTTCAAACGCCGCTCCACCGATGACCTTACACGCCACTGAGCGGATTATTGCATTTTTTCCATCCGGAAACGGCTGAGAATCCTCAAAGATTCCGAGAAGGATTAAATTCGGGAGCGAAGGTAAACCAAAATGACGACGATGGTTGATCCCTCCACTTCACGGCTTAATTTCAAGTAAATATCATTATCAAAACTTAAAAATAGTGCGCTGTAAGTCACGCAACGTGCTCTGCAATGCATTTGGCCACTAATGAACTTTCGCGAAACTTGGGGATCACTGCAACATCGCCAGATTACCAGAAATGGAAAAATCCTCAAATTACCAGAAGTTGTTGCATTCTCTGCAATGAATTCTGCCATTGCTGAACTTTCTCTAAACAACGTGTTGTCGTTAATTAGCTTTTCAAATTACCAGAAGTTATGAATGCAAGATCCTCGAATCATCAAAACTTATCACTCAGGTTCCCCAAATAACCAGAAGTTATCACTTCAGGATCACCAAATTACCAGAAGTTATCATTGCAATATCATCAAATTACCAAAAGTTATCATTGCAATATCATCAAATTACCAAAGGTTATCACTGCAAGGTCATCAAATTGACAGAATTATCAGTGTAAGAATCTGGCAATCTGGAGGGTCGAATCCAACGGGTCCGGATTAACAATTCCTTGTCTGATACAGTGGTAGTTAAAAGTGGTGTGCCACA
>JAQFYZ010002766.1:0-15641 GCA_034695085.1 Cylindroiulus punctatus | reverse complement strand
AATTCCCCGCCGTTGTCCGTCAGGATTTGCTTTACAGCGCGGCCAGTCTGTCTTTCCATCCGTTGGACGTACGCCTTTATGTGGTCGAGAGCTTGGTCTTTCGACCGCAGTGGGTACGCTTGACTCCAACGGGTGAAATCGTCAACTATGACTAGATAGTATTTCATGCCTGACTTGGAAGCTACAGGAGCTGGTCCCCATACGTCCGCGTGTATGAGCTGTAGCGGGGCTGTTGTCCTAATCTCGTCATAAGTCGTTGTAGACGGCCGGTTCGCCTTACACTCCTCGCATACTGCACACGGAGCCTTCTGGTCGGTCAGGGGAGCCATACCTCGTACGGCATCCCAAACGTTTGACCATAAATTTTACCGTTAAATTGAAAAAATGTCGAGTTGAGGCACAGACGCAAATTAATCAGAAATTCATTCAACGGTATGGGGAAGAACTCTTCAATTTTGTGCCATAGTTTGGTGATACTGTGGTTGATCTCAAACAAATATTGAATTGGTATTGAAGAGACTCACAAGTAATGATAATGGTAAGTACGAAAATTCTATGAAATATTCATCAAATCAACATACCTGTATGTTTGAAAAAATCTTTTATTGTGCACTGCTGAAAGAAACATAACATTTGTGAAAATAAAAACTGCCTTAGGTAAAATAGCTAATAAGCCACCCTCGGCTAACAGCTTGTCCATGTATATGATGAGATAAGGTGCATCATGCTCTCCAGAATTAATATCAATATCATCACAAACCTAACAAAGAAAAGTAAAGAAATTAGAAAAGTACATATATTCTACGAAAATTCCAATGCTTGATTTGTTTTAAATTACATGTTTGATTTCAATAAGTGAAGTGGCCCTTGCTCATTTGGGAGTTGTTTGGGTGTGCAGCTTTACAATTAATTCTAGTTTAGATTTTTAAATTTCGGGGAATTTTTCATCAAATAAAATTCACATTTTTCTTAGTATTGATTCAAAATTCTGCATGGCATTTAATTTAAAATTGGATGTCTACATGCTTAACATATCTAAATAGTTAATTTAATATTACCTTTACTGATGTTGACTGGTTCCACTAGTTGATGTTTTAAAGTCAATGATTCCAGTGTGTTATAAATTAGACCTTTCAAAATATTAGAAATGTTAATTTAAATTTATTATGCTCACTAAATTTAAGACAAAGAGCTAGATTACCTTACCTTGCAAACAAGCAGAATGTTCAAACACAACTTGGATGCTATCATTTACTGTAAGTCTTCAATGATGTCTGTTGTATCCAATTGAATATCTCTGTTAAAGGTGCTGTCAAATATGGTGAAATAATATCCTGTTGCAGTGCTGAGGGCGTTTTTTAAAAATGTGTCTGATTTGGATGCTTCAAGAAACTGCAATTTCATACATGTAGTTTCCAAATCTGACTTAAATCTTATTTTCTTGGTCCTCCCCAAGAAAGTGAAAAGCACAGTTTTTTGCATGTTCATGTTTTTGAAAAAACAATCTTCAGTAAAAAAGAAGAATTGTTATACAGTAACTAATTCCACTGAAAAGTGAAAAGAAACACGTCATGAAACTTGCATGGCAAAGGGCAGCTCTAATGCTGTCCACTTCCTGCAATTATATGGGTGCTTCCATTTGTGAAAAGGGGTAAGATTGCTCCCATTTGTGAAAAAAGGTAAGGTGCAGCATTTTCAGCACTGAGCAATGTACATGTACATGTAGGCTGGTGTATGAAAAATTAAGCAGTTTTGATGGCTAGTTTGTCTAAAAAGCTATTATACATTATATGTATACACACATTTTGTGGAGATCAAAAGTATGTTCAGCATGTTATCACAACCCATTCAAGTGATCCAAATTTTAGAATTGCTGCAGCAAAAAAAACTCATTTAGACAACATGTGGTGAAACATCATCAGATTACTGATAATAATTCAAGTCTAGAAATGGATATTGATGACAATAATATTAATTGCATTTCCCAAACAGGTAATTCAGTCATTTATACATGTAAATTCACAAGTAAGTTTGTTATGTATGAAGTTTATATACATCATTTCTAGATGAACCTAATTAAATGAAGGACATGCTATCACTACCTAGCCTAGATTTGAACTTCTTATCTGAATTGTATACTATGGTGATCGAATTATCATGATACGAGCATCACATTAGCTAGTAGAACATAAGACTTTGTAATTAAAATGTTATTCAAATTCGAGAGCATTGTGGTATGCAAAATAGTCGTATCTTTCAAATAAAGGACCTAGACTGGGCCTTCTAGCTGTGCTGTTTAGTCTAGCTGAAAATAAATAATATCCAATAATTTCTATTGGCTATACAGTGTATATATATTGTACCTGTGTTGCAATTCAGTTATGACATACTTTGTCTGTAACTAAATTTACAATCGAATTAGATGGAATTTTATTGAATATAATTAGTTTTTCATAATTTAAGATGCATTTAATAAGTTTTATCTTAAAATAAATTGCACCATCTTAAATGATTTCCTGGAATAAATTTAAAAAAATTGGTAGATGCTATTTCATCTTCATTTCAGATGGGCATCTTGTTTCCGAGTGCATTTAAAATATTATTTTAGATGTTTCACTTTGCAGTGTGTGAAAGCCGTATAACATGCCGTTGCATGTATATTTAAGTAATATGTTGACATTTGAGATGCCATTTGATGTCCTGGGAATTAAGAGTGTACGATCCGACAGTGTTTGGGCAGCGGAGTGCAAGTTTGATGCTATGGTCCTGGAGTTTCCGCTGTAAGACGCTGGTAAGGTTTCCTTGGTAGGGGAAACTTACCCAATTACCACAAATATCGGCATTTAATCAAGTTTTTGTGCTACGAAAATTGCACCCGTGTATGTGTTTTCCAAGGGCTCACGCCAAAATTTCTTTTCCTAATGTATTCTCTATATAATTGTTAAAATTAGCACCTGATGAGGGCATTAAATTGCCAAAACGTTTTGCCACTACGGTAAACTGACAGAGTAATAAAATCACTACAATTTCTATCCACCTGTCAAGAAGAAAATATGTCTTTCCTTTCATTAAATGATAATTATACTTCTAGCTCTCAACAAAAGGGAATTATTTGAATTCGAGCTTGTGGTGAAATTAAAACACATCAATTATTGCTTCAAATGTCAGCAATAATTAGTATTTCACCTCGTAGTATGACATTGTAAAGTCAAAAACTGTGAAAGGCAAATTAGGGGCATTGATTTCAGAGAAGTCGAAAATGCACATTGTCTGTATACATGCTTATATAGTACTCATGATCTTGGTCCGCATTGGTCATGATCAGCATTATAGAGTGAATAAGTTTGTGATTGACTATGCATTTTTTGAATGAAGATTTTGATTACTATGAATTTCATAATATAAATTGATGAAAAAGATGTTAACTCCATTTAGGAAAGGATTTCGATTTTGCTTTTCAAATTAGACAAGTGGTTAGTTCAAAGTTAAAATTGCAAGTTAGAAAGATATCACTTAAGTTCAGGTCTGCTACCAGATTTTTTGACTGCACTGCAAATATTTTGCATTCAGATGCTTAAGTATCTTATTTCATTCTCCCTGGAATAAGATGGAATGATACACCTAAATTGATTCCATCTAAATGTCTGCATCATATTTTAAGGGCATTGCTTGCTCAGTGGAAAAGTAATGTCAATGTCTTGCAGCTTCATCCGCAGTCAGCCAATCGCCAATGCAGCAACTTCAAAAATGCAAAAATGACGTCAAGCCCAAGTCGAGCCCCGAATCGCTTGGCTCGCTGCAGCCACTGTGTATTCCATCCCCACACACGGATTATTTGGTACACCTGCCCTACTAGATTAGTCTTATCCAGGGTCCAAAATCTACTCAGATGTGTTAACTTCATTACCATCTCCCTTGCTTCAAAGCTTGACCACCCCAATTCCCCTTGCAGTCGCTTCACTGCAGTGATTTCTGCATCTGCAGGCACTCCATCTCCTCATTCAATGTTGAGTGAAAGCCAAGCACATCGCTTACATATGTGATACCTGGAACCCCCACCCCTCTCTATGCCCCCTAATTACTTCATATTTAGAGTAGGACTGAAATGCCAGATAGCATAGCAGCCCACTTTAGCAGTGCCCCTTCTGTCGTATCTTTTAAGCTATTGCTGTCAGGTACTTTTACCCCTGCAGTTCTGCCTGTTCATCTGTCAGTAAGTTTACATCGTCAAAGAACATCAGACTGGGCAGTTTGATAGAACCAATTGCATGCCCCTATTCTGAGGCTTGTAACCAAACTCCCAGCTTATTGATGTATATCAAGAACAGCAACGGTGAAAGTGGACAGCCCTGTTTCACCTTGTTGTTCACCCTAATACCTTTAGTCTTTGTTCTCCACCCATTGAACCCATTGTGGTATCTTCATATAGTGCCTTAATGGCCCCCACCAGGCTAGATGTAATGCTGTATGCTGGGTTTCCAATTGCGCTTCTTTACTTGCACGTTTTTAGTTTCTGCTAAGCAATGCAAATGCATGAAACATAAAGTTTAATTTTGTTCAATTTTATGTCGGCCTTGTGTTGGCTGGACCAAAACAAGATGGCTACTGAGTAATCGCGAGGCGCTCAGATACTGAATGGGGATCGTGTGGAAGCAGGGGGGAGTAAATTTCAAAAAATGAATATGACATACCTATACTCGATCCACCGAGCTTGGTGGCTTAGTGGTCATAGTCTCCACCTTGTACTTGGGAGACCAGGGTTCAAACCCCGGGTCGGCTTCCCTAACTGGTTTTCACGGTTTCCCAGTGTTTCCAGGCGAATGCCGCAGTGGTACCTCTGCAAGTCGGGTGTAGCTGCGTCACCCCATGTCCCCTTTCTCCTTCTTCTCTCCCCCTGTCTGGCTATCTCCTATCTGTGTCTCCCCCTTCCCCCCTCCCCCCGAGGAACGCAATGGCGACCCACCTCGGGTGTTTCTCGTCGCGTATGCCCGTTGGAAGGGTTCTTCCCTCCTCTCGGTCACCCCGGAGACCCAATGTCACTCTTCTGGGAGTCACGGGATAAGCGCAAGCACAAACGCAAAAGTGGAAACCTAGCAATATGATAGCATTACACGCCAAAGAATATCACGATCCATGTTGTCAAAGGCACCCTTGATGTCTAGGAACGCAATAAACAATGATTTTCCCCATTCACTGGCATCTCCATCTGCTGAGTAATGGCAAACAAGTTGTCGCTACCCCGTCTGCTGTTACGGAACCCATTCTGAAAACTGACTAATCTCCCTCTATCCCCTGCTGAAGCCTATCCTGTAGCAGCCATGCATATACATGTAGTTCATACACATATCTGCTGATAGCCACAGGTCTGTAGCAGTTTAGATCAGTTGGGTCTTTACCTTTTCCTTCGGGTATCATTACAACCCTAGTGATTTGCCACTCATTGGGTACCCTCCCAACCCAAGGTGGTGATTAAACACCACCACTGGGGTATCCAGGCCTTGTGTTTGAGGAATTCGTTAGGGATGTCATCCTCCCCAGTGGCCTTTTCACATTTCGGAAATTTTACTGCACCTTGAGCTTCCTTACTCTAAATGTATCTTAATATATATTATACATCGGGAAAGAGCTTTGTGAAATTAACACCATAAATTTAACATTCAATGAGGAACAATGGAGTGGGGATGACCAAATGTTTACCTGGAAAGTGCCAATTAACAGTCCATGCTTGCTTTCTTGAAATTTGCATACAAAACTTTGTCGTGCTGGCAGACTATCTGGGTAACGTTGTAAAATGTCAACATTAACTTCCAAGTTACTTTCAAGTAACTTCCAAAACCTAAATTTCTTTAATGCAAACTTTGTATATCTCAACAATAACAACGTACCGCTCGTCTGTACAAGTTGACGTTATTTTTGCTTGTTTTTCAATCGTATCAAAGGTCCTACATGTGGACCAAACAAAGTGTAACTATTCGAAAGACTTTTTGCGACAGTTTCAATTAGCAGTTGTGGGAATCGAAAGATTCTATATACCACTACAGGTGACACTAATCTTTTTTTGAAATGTAATTTTGCAAGGTAATTATTAACATTTATGGAAATGTCTTACAGATACACTAAAAATGTTATTAGAAATCCCTTTTCTAAACACATTTTCCTCAGTTTTGATTTCCATGTTAACATTTCTAAGATGTTTTTATCGGCGAATGTACAAAAGCAATAATTTCTGACAACATTCCTAAAATGTCACCCAAGTGGTGTTCACTTGTAAGCGAGCACTCAACAATTTTCAACGTTAAGGAGTGAAATCGATTTTTTATGATGGACATTTAATAACATTTTCTCCTGAAAAATTCGGATATTTTCCAAAAACAAATGTTACAATAAAGTCCTCATTATCCTCGAATTGGTTAAAAGTAACACAAACATTCGTGCTTCACAAACATTGAAAACAAATTGGAGTGGATGCTTACCAAAATTCTTAATAATATTTTGCCTGCACACCCAGTCACATCACCCTGCTCAAGCCTATGACTTTTTTTCCATTTTGAGTGATAAAACAGCAAATAAACGATTGGCCTAATATTGGAGTGTTATTGGAAGTGAATGGAAACAACAATAGGAATAATGATGAATTCCACCATTCTCAATAATGGACCATCATTATGACAACATTTGTTTTGCTCTTGGCACCACTGTGCACGCTACACATTCTAACACGTACATATTAAAAAAATATTTTTGATCAAGTAAAACTGAGACTATGTACTTATAAAATCATGAAACCTCTATGAACTTTGTATTGAAAATTGTATAGTTACCTTGATATTGATTACTCGTCTTATGGCTCGACAATATGTGTTATTTGTATACAAAAGAATCACTTTTCATTAAAAAAAATTGGCTCTCACTGATTCTCTTAATTTAGAAGATGGTAATATGCAAGGCTATGGTTTCAAAGCTTTGTCCATCGTTGCGGAAATCCGAATTGCCACAGTTCATTCCCACAATAAATGACAAAGTGAAATTGAGTCGGCTTTTTGCAAAAAAACGTGAGAAAATGACAAAGTTCAAACTTTTGTGAAAATCTTTCTGACTGGATCGATATTAATAAACATAATTTGATTTAGTTTGACGTTTTTTGTTTTTAATTAGAGGTAAGGTACTACTTTCTCTGTAGGTATCGACATGACGAATTTTTTGTCAAAATGATTTTTCGGCTAATTTAAGGTAAGTTCACTTCAGTTCTTAAAATAGTACATTTGAGTGCATGCAATGCTGCTTGTTTAGAGATCGCAATAACCAATACAGGTTATTGCGATGTCTGGTAACCAGTAACACAGCATGCATTCGGTGAATTTGTTGTAAAAATGATGTTTGTTTATTAAGAGACTCAAAAGAATCAAAATGGGTGACTTGTTCAATTATATGTTCGTCACTTGTGACAAGGCTCCCAATATTTTTAAAAAGTCCTTAAGGGTCCTTAAAACGCGTTACCTTTTTATAATGAGTCCGTAATAAAATCCTTAAACTTTCTCCCTGCCAAACTTTTTCATTTTAATTGCAAACTCCAACAATTTTTCAGCTTATTTTTTGTGTACAAAAGCAATATGCATGTAGTTTTTATCTTCTCCAATTTCTTGATATTCTAAAATGTCTAAATGAACATACCGTATGCAGTATACGATGCAGTCGGACTTCCAAACTGTACAGATGAATTAAAATGCTAGGTTGACTTATCCGCCAAACTTTGAAAACATACATGTATTTCAGGTACATGTAGATAGAGATATTGCAGTACTTGCTACTGAGCTTTCGTATTTTTGAAACTTAAAAATGATTTGTCCTTAGAATCTTCTCAACTTTTTCTCACGACAAGGTGTGTTAGTGAATTTTGCGAAAACGTTTTTAGAAATTCGAATGTAAGTTGGCATTTCGGCTGGTAAAATCACTAGTAAAAAATGCAAAGATGGCGTCGGTTATCATCCCTGAGAACTCCACCGACCTCAAGGGATTTGGAAAGCAGGTACCACTTCGATGTTGCGTTGGTTAGGCCAGTTTTGGTTGTTTTTTTAGCACCTATTACCTGTTCTTTTTCCGCTTCAGGGCTTTTCACCTCTCGAAAAACCCGTTTTGATGACGTCACAGGCTGTCGACTCCATGGCAGGGGAGAAGCGGTGCTTCGGTATCCTTGCCATAAAGGGACATTGTTCCGTCCTTGCAGCCACGCTGATTTGAGCAGCGTTTACCTGACAGCGGTACCTCCGATGGCCCATGGGAGAAGTCATGGAATGTTAGGAAGCTGTGAATTCAATGGGCCGCTCTGGTTTGGGCTTGAAGGAAGGATTCTTGGTGCTCAGCTTCATGTGTCTGTTACCGGCCTAATGGTCGACTGTTTGGGGTAAGCCAATTTTTATTTGTATTTTCTTAATGCTTGCTGACAGGTTGTACCGACTTGTTAAAATTGCTAGAGAGGTCAGATAGTTACATGTAATGTCTGTAAAGACTTGTAAGGGCAGCAGCAAATGTCCGGCTTGCATGCATGGCGATATAACTCTTCAGGGTCATCACTATTGAACTTCGCAGTACATCATGCAGGCTCTCACTGTTGGTCCCTTATGTTAACAGGGTTTCCCCAGGTCTAGAAAACCTGGAAAAATCAGAGGAGTTGGAAAGGCCTGGGGAAGTCAGGGACAGTTGATGTATTTTATAAAGGTCAGGGAAATTTAACAAATTTCTTGACACAGAAGTCAAGAAACTCAAGCTATCAATTGAAGCAAGCTATTCTGTGGAAGAGATCAATAATAGCATTTTTAAATTTGAACAAACTAATCTAAATTTGAAGGGTACTTGTCCATTAACGGAACTACATATTATGTTAGGGTAGGTTAGGTTAGGTTAGGTTAGGTTAGGTTTTGTTTTGTTAGGTTAGGTTAGGTTATGTTACGTTAGGTAAGGTTAGGGTAGGTATAAACGCTCAAAAAACCTAACCAAACCTAACCTAACCTAACCTAACCTACCCTAACATAACAGGTAGTTCCGTTAATGGACAAGTACCATTTGAAGCTTGTGCTCCATTGCTGGTTCTTTTTGAAATTTGCGTTAACCTCATGTTTAAAAGCAATGAAAAATAAATATGCATTTTTTAAATTGATAAATGTCATATTTTCGCAGTTTTAATGGCCAAGGATTTTTGTAAAACCTGGAAAAGTCAGGGAAGTTGAAATTGAATTTCTGGGGAACACTGGTTAAAACTTCAAAACCCTATAAAACCCTAGCCCATCTTATAACTCCAAACACCATAATCCACCTCTCCCTCACCACTACCTCATGCCGTCACTAAGCCTGAATTGAAAAATTATTTGGCTGACCTAATCTGTACGTGATGTGATCCATAACCTCATTATATTGCCAGGCCCGCAGCCAGTATAATGTTCAAAATTTAAGTTTGGGGAATTGGATAAGTGCCATTTGAAGGGTGCCAAAACATAAGTTATAAAACTATCAAAATGCATTTCTTTATCAAAACATTGTGTGGACCCACTTGCATCAGCAATAGTGGTGATGAAGCGATTGGTTTGCATGAATCAAGAAAAGCTAAGAAATTCAACAAGTATTTCTTATAGAGGTGACATTTGACCCACTCAAGTTAAAATGATGTTATGAACGTTTATTGGTGGTTGCGCTTGAAAATGTTTTGTAAAAATGTATACAATCAAATCTGTTCCACTAAGTGCGACAACAGAACTCCCAAAGATTACGTTTCTGTGAATTCTCATACTGTATCTCAATGACACACATCCTATAACTAGCCGTCTACAAATGTCCGCCCATATATAAGAGGTGAATTCTCTACATGCCAAGTTCTTTTCACATATACTATGTACGTTTACATGGACCTTTTTAGTTACGTGTATCCAAGTAATTCATGTCTGTAAACCTGTTTTATCTACATTGACTTGACTTCAGGTTTACTCAAGTCAAATAATAATTTTAAGGTAAAACAGGTGTGCATGCATGACTTATTTAGATAAGTTTCGCTGAAAGTCTCCATGGAAACGTATAATATTTAAATTCAAAAATGCAAGTGCCAAAAACATGAAAAAGTAACCTAACAGATAAATAGTAGGCCTAACCTATTCATCTATTAAGCTTGGTTCATTGAGTATATTGCACGAATTAACTCATGGCATAATACATTTTTTCTGGTACTTAAACCCTTTCGAATTGAAAGTTTTCTGATAATCCAAGTTTGTTAACGCCCATTGTACATGTATTTGGTAGCTACCATTGCAGCTAGGTAATGGACATAGTGTGGTAAGATCGATTTGGTACCACTTGCTCGATGATACCCCTTTAGACCCCTTAATTTAATAAACTAGTGAAGTCGCACGAATTGAGTTTCCTTTTCACACGACGGTTTAAGTAGGCTACCGTGCGTGGGTTATTGTAGGCGAGGCTCAGTTGGAAGTGATAATCACTTCAAGAACAGGTCACTTCAGAACAGGTTGCATGCAATATCAAACTGGGTTTAAATGCCCGACCCTGGACGGGCGGAGATAAATGTAGGTTTGAAGGTCTGGCCCAGAAATGCATTTTCCCCAACTTTACTTTCGATATTTTTATAAACTTACAAAAAATTGTTTAAAAATTTATCTGGATACGGTCGTACTGTACTTGTATAGTGAAATAAGATGAGCTGGAAATAGTTTAAAATATTTGTTATCTACATGTACATGACAGCAAAATTTTGACTCCAGCAAGAAAATTATTCCAAAACATAACAATGTAATTTTATTGCTTGTAAGAGAAAACGTACATGGTTTTTCGAATTAAGGTGAAGTACAACACCTGGATCTTATTTCATAAAAAATGATGAGTGTGACGTATTAAGGAATCTGAGAGATATAGCTGTGAGGAGTTGAGGTTTTCAAGTCATTGGAAATGGAATGCTACTTGGTTAGGGAGCTTGAAAGCTGGAAAACTCATCTCCTCGAAGCTACACTTCCGATTCATCAACTCATCACGCTCCTCACTCTTTATGAAATTGCACCCAGAACAGCACCTTTGCCCATCACGAAGAATTGTATAGCATATTTCCAATTGAAAATGTTTTGTAACATTACGTAATGTTTTATAATCATTTTTTAAAAATGTGTAAGCAACTATAACGTTTGTTTTTTAAACATTTTTTCATTTAATGTTTTCTAAACATTTTATTGTCATAAAACAAACATTATAGTTGCTTACACAATTTTTTTTGAAGTACAAATCAAACATGCACAAAATTTTCAATTGAATTTTAGCAAAAAGTCCCTTGCGAGCAGTTTTATCATCCTAGACAGATGTTGGGCCTATGGCAGTTTTCACCTTGCTTTATGTCAGTTTTGCATAATCACTGACCATCCTGTAAAAGTTTCCGAATTATATGAGCGGGTTCAAAGCTACATATTATATGACCTTTCCACTTTCCGTACCTATTCAGTTAGTATGATCAACATACTTGTCTGCTTCAAAATCATTTTCTATAAGGGGTTATTGTTGCCTGACAAAATTTGAATTTAGCAAACAAGGGGACCAGGAAGTTGCGTTTTTTGCATGCCGGACAACCGACCTCGTATGAAATTTCAGAAGAAAACTGACCGGTGGAGCAACTTTCAATTTCAAAAGGTCAATTGCTAACCGTCTTTTTTTAAGCATGTTTATACTTCCTCATTTCATGCATTTAAAAAGTACGTTTGAAATCACACGCAAAACACGTATGGTAAGCACTTGCGGTCACGTAAACACAGTGTTTACCTTCAAATTAATGACTTCAACAATGGAATGATGACTTATTCGTTTGCCCTTCTGTGGCAGCGACCGCAATTTAATGAAGTTGGCCGTTAAGGGAAATCACGGTCGTGTGACATGAAATTCAGTGAAAGTTGAGTTTTATGCAATGAAGTTGCAGCGTGTAGGATGGTAAGGCCAAGGACGTTCCTTCACTCATAGAAAATAACAATTGATGTTTGCAAACTATGAATTGTTCCAAATTAGAATTGCATTCTGATGTGGATGAGGTGATCTTACTGTATTTTATACGTACATTTTATATTATGCTGAACTGCTGACATATACAGTTCACTTGGCGTAACTTGTAATTGGCGGAAAAATCATGGACAACCTGTGCAGTTAATTCTCCAAGATAAAAATTAGGGAAATGAAGAAAAACTTGATGGACTGGTTTCAAGTTGTTCTTCAAGAGGGTTCAGATTTTGCATCCTGTACAGACTTCTTTGGCGTAGAGAACAAGTGGTGTCACTCCACAATAATCTTGAATCAAACCGGGTCCATATTATGCTTCCTGTCCACTTGTAATTTTCGTCTAATTTTGGAATTCATTTTGGTACTTGCGTGTTAACGGAACTACAGGTTATGTTAGGTTAGGTTTTTTTGCGCGTATTTCAACCTAACCTAACCTGTAGTTCAGTTAACAGACAAGTACCTTAATTTTTTTCTTAAGCCAAAAAATAACTGTTTCATATCGCACAGATTCATGCAGATTCATATGCAGCGAATCATATAGCAGCATTACAAACATTAAGAAAATTAGGGCCGAGCTACAGCCATTGCTCCCAGCTACTGCATGCATTTACTGGGGATTTTCCCGCCAATAGGCATCTTTTCCTGCACTTTCTTCCCCCTTGGTGGCGCTGATCATAGTTAAGAAAATTAAAGAGACTGGCATGTGGGTAGGGTCGGAAAATTAGGAAAGCAAACTTAAGACCAAAATTAAACCAAAAACTTACAAGTGGACAGGGAGCATCAGTGGCCCATATACGAGGCCCTTATGCATGGAATTTAGCCTTGATAAGGCTTAGGGTCGTTCTTGAGCCCTCGTATAGGAAAAGTATAAACCAATCAAATCAAATCAGCTCAAGTTGCGTTAAAGCCATTGAATCGTTGATGATCGTTACATCTGCCCTTCTATGCGTTCAACAGCATGACTGCTTTTCTAGCACAGGCTCAGCATGTATACTATCAATTTCGTCTTCATTTAAGGCTTGGGAGTTAATTCCAAAGAACCGACTGAACTCATTTCCACTTCGTCACTTTGGCAAGTATGGCAGCCATTTTCCTTTCACCAACTACATGTAGGTACTGAACAGCCTGATAGAACTAATCTATAAGCCGAATCTCTCTGATTGGCTGTCCCCCAGTCCATTCAGTAAGTAGACGGACCATCGTTATAAGGAACCTTTATATAACGAACCCCTCGATATAATGAACAGAATGGCTGGCCTATACCTTTCATTTATTAGAACCTCCGTATAACGAGCGCTCATATAAGGAACCCGCCTTAATGATTCGGCTGATCCCTACACTATCCCACAATACTAAATGACTCCGTTTATAGCGAAAGACAATTCTAACGGCACGTTTGCATAATTTCGTCCTCGAGAATGGGGACGCCGCGTGGAAAAATATAACGGGTTTGGACGGTTTTATCAGTGAAAAATACTGATGTTCTTTGCGGCAGTCGACGTTGATTGACTTGAAAATGTCGTTATTATTCTATTGTGTGGTGTCACTTCGTTCAAAGTAAAACTGATGCTGACTTGAATTGTATTTCTGGCGTGTAGGAGAAGACAAGTACTGTCGGAGCAGTGTCCTGAAAAGACCTCTAAATATAGTGAACTTTGGATATAATGGACGAATTTCCCATCCCCTTGGCGTTCGTTATAACGAGAGTCAACTATTCTATTTACCGACTTGCTTGCTTTACCATGCCATTTACAAGAGTTCTTACTATTTTCTCTGCAAGAAATTTTTTTTTCGATTTTTATGACTTACGTGCTTATTTATGTCAACGCCTCAATTGTTTTAGTGTTTAAATTTTCGAATTACTATTCAATGTGATAATAAAAAAATAAAATTGGGTTTAATTGGTAATCATCAATACATAGGCTACGCCGCCACGTCAATTCCATAATAATTCGAATTTTGAATTTGCCGCTAAATGGTTAACAGGATTTTGGACCATCTCGTTTTTGGACGCCATGTCTTGTTGCAATATGGCGTCCAAAATAGTCCTACTCCAAATTCCGTTTAGGGCGCCCTATGTTCCATGCAAACCTAGTTAAATAGCGGGCAGTAATTTAATCTAAAAAAAAATATAAATGCCTGTTAAATGCCTAAAATGGCGTCATTAGATGCACTTCCGTTCGTCTTCCTTGCTGACAGGAAATGGGCGCGTTTCACAAATGAAGCGACTTCATTTACATTATTTTTTTCTCCAATTTTGTGTTTTCGTTTTTTATTTTCTTTACACGTGCATATTAGCAACAAGTTGAAAGGACCATTGCCTTTCGATTGTGTCTGAAATCCGTCAAAAACGCTTCCTCTTCCATTCACGTGAAAAAATTGGACTGATTCTTTACAAATCGCTGACAAAATTGGCGGCGGGAAAATGTGGGTCAGCAGGAATTTCCGGGAAATTGGATAATCCTGATATGGAGGAATTGCTTTCTGTCGAAAAATATGGGTTGCGAAAACAATGATGGGTATAATGAACTGCATTTCAAAAACTTCATTGCACATAAATGCTCGCGTTGATGTCTGTTGATTGTCTGTAATTAGGCTAATGCCTGCCATATGAAGTCAGATCAGTATTCATAAAGTCGAGATTAACATACTATACATGTCTATATGCCGTTTTGAGCATCTTATACGTAAGCTAACGTTTCCCTTGTAAATTTAGAACCCAAATTGCGTGTTAAAGCTAGCTAGGGCTCATGACCCCAAACCTGCAAGTAATGGCTGCAGTGCAAATTTTTACAAAGTTGTGAAATTTTTCATATGAGCTGGAATCGAATTTTAAAACATATCATTTATTCTCAACAAAGTTAAAAGGGCAGAAAAATAACTTTTCAGTAATTCTGCAGCACATATTTGTGTTTTGTATCGGAACTTGTCGGAAGGTGATATGGTCTTTCCCGCAAAAAAAATTAATTAAAAAGTGTCATTAAAGCGCAATTATTTTATAATTAATGGCATGCACAAATGTACGATCATGAATTGCATTTTAATGGCAGAAAGCACCGTCTTATGAAACACGTTACTGCAGAAAAATGGCACGTTCTGCTATTGATTTTTGCTAAGTGATTTTTTACAACTGAGTTTTAATAATTTCAAATGAAACTAAATGTTTTAATTACAAGTCTATATTGATAGTAAGTTCCTGTGCTTTATAAAATGAAAAGACATTTCGTTTTTAGAATTTTTCCAGATATTCTTTATTTTGCCAACGACAGTAAATCCCTTATTCAGATCTTCCCATTCAGATGGTGCTGCCATCTATCGCCCATAAAGCAAAATAAGAGATCAAACATAGAATTATAGATTTTATTAATATCATATACATTTCCACAAGTTGTCAAGAGCACATCCCAAAAACGTAAGTCCCTGTTAATGTTTAGAAAAAAATTATTTTAATATCTTGATCAGAAAAGGAGAATTTGTATTTGATAATCATGTTTTACACACACCGGGATCCGTGCTGTTGAGTCAAACTAACCCCTTGCTATAGTCAAATCAACGAGAGAAGACAAAAATGGCGTCCGTTCAACCAATAGGATGCCATTTCCTGTTTGCGATTC